>VBSM01001468.1:1108632-1147759 GCA_008086735.1 Cheirogaleus medius | reverse complement strand
AAAAACAAAACAAAACAACAAACAAACAAAAAATAAAATAAAACAGATGAGAAATGTACTCTTGCCACTTACACAGAAGATTCTAACCGAGAAAAGTGGGGTGGGGGTGGGGAGAAGCATCCACATTGGAGAAAAAGAAGTAAAACTATCTGTATTTGCAGTTGCCTGGTCTAAAATATAGAATGTCTTAAAAATCCACCAAAACATCATTAAAACTAATAGAGTTCAACAACACTGTAGGCTATAAGTTCACTAACAATGAACAAACCATAAATGAAATTAGATAATTTCATTTACAATAGCATCAAAAAGAATAAAATACTTACAAATAACTTTAATCACGAAGGTACGGAACTTACCATATGAAAACTAAAAGACAATGCTAAAAAGAAATTAAAGACAGCCTCAATAAATGGAATGGCATCACATAAAGTTCTTATCATTAAGATGGCAGTAACTGCCAAACTAATATCTAAATTCAATACAATCCCTACCAAAATTCCAACTGCCTTTTTGTAAAAACTAACAAACCAATTTAAAAATTCATGTGGAAATTTAAGGAATTGAAAATAATCAAAAGAATCCTGAAAAAGTAGAAGATTCCCAATTTCAAAATTAGCTACAAAACTACAATAATCAAGACAGTATAGTAATGGCATAAGGATGAACATATGGAATGAAACTGAAGAGTTCATAAATAAACACATATATATGTTCAGCTGATTTCCAACAAGGATGCCAAGATAATTCAATGATTAAAAGACAGTGTTTTCATGTAATGATGCTGAGATAACTGTATATTTACATGCAAAACAATGAAAATAATTCCTTTCCTCATACCATACACAAAAATAATTGAAAATGGATCACAGATCGAAATTTAAAAGCTATTTACTTGGCCGGGTGGAGTGGCTCACACCTGTAATCTCAGAAACTTGGGAGGGAAAGGAAAGAGGACCGCTTGAGGCCAGGAATTTGTGACCAGCCTGACAACACAGTGAGACCCCATTTCTATAAAAAATAAGAAAAACTAGTAGGATGTGGTGGCACATTAACTGCAGTCCCAGCTATTTAGAAGGCTGAGGTGGGAGGAACTCCTTCAGCCTAGGATTTCAAGACTGCAGTGAGCTGTGTATATCAACTGCACTGTAGCCTGGGTGACAGAGCAAGAGCTTGTCTCTTAAAAAAGAGAGAAAAAAAAAAGCTATTTATTTGAAGAAAATATACTAGTGAATCTTTGTGTCCTCGGGATTGACAAAGCCTTCTTTAGCTACAGTACCAAACATACAAGCAGAAAAAAAAACAAAAGAAAAAATAAAATGGACTTCATGAAATGAAAAACTCTTTTGCAGAACTCAAAGTCAAGGCAATAAAATCACAATCCACAAACGGGAAAAAATATGGCAAATAATATACCTATAGGGATGGGTACACAGAATATGTAAAGAACTCATACAACTCAACAATAAAAGCACAAATAACACAATGAATAATGAAAAAAGCAATTGATTTTTTTCATATTAAGCTTGTAGCCTGCAACTATGCTATAAAGATATATTCATTTTGGGAGTCTGTCAATTCTTTAGGATTTTCTCCTTCAACAATCATGCCTCTGAGAACAAAGGGTTTTATTTCTTCCTTTTCCATCTGTATACCTTTTATTTGGTAGTCTTATTGCATTACCTATGATTTCCAGTAAAATGCTAAATAAGAGTGGTAAGAATGGACATCCTAGCCTTATTCCTTATCTTAGGGAAAGAGCATGCAGTTTCTTGCCATAAAGTATGTGTATAGCAGGGTTTTTGTAGGTTTTTTAAAAAATTACATTGAAGAAGTTCCCCTGTATTCCTAGTTTGCTCAGTTTTTATCATGAATCAGTATTAGATTTTGTTAGATGCTTCTTCTGCATCAGCTGACATATGATTTTTCTTCTGTAAGCTGTTTGATGTGGTAGATTGATTAACTGATTTTCAAATGTTGAACCAGCCTTGCATACCTGAAATAAATGCCAGTGGGTCATAACATCTAATTCTTTTTTATACACTGTTGGATTCTATTTGGATTTTTGCATCTATATTCACGAAATATATCGGTCTGTGGTTTTTCTTCATTGTAAAGTCTTCATCTGCTTTTGGGATGAGAGAAATAATGGCCTTAAAGAAAGAGTTAGAAAGGTTCCCTCTGCATCTCTTTTGTGAAAGACATTGTAGAGAACTGATTTATTTCCTCCTTAAATGTTGAGTAGGAAACACCAGTGAAACCAAGAAAGCCTGATATTTTTTTGGAAAGCTTTAATGATTCAATTTCTTTTACAGATACTGCTCTATTTGAATGATCTATTTCTCCTATGTTAAATCTTAGTAGTCTGCATATTTCAAGGAATAACCCATTTCACCTAATTAAGGGGTCGGGAAAACCAGGAATGAATGCAGACTGTACCAAAAGAAGCTACCTTATATTACAAATGCACACAATGACATCATTGAAGGACTCCATTCAATGTAGGAAGAAGTGCTTATTTAAATAACATTGAAAATAGAGTTTGTGAGACAAAAGGCAAATGTCCAAATACTGTACTTTAGTTGATAAAATCATAAAATTTCCCACATGGGTATGATTAACAATTTTGATAGTGCTATACATATATACAGGGAAAGAACAATTAAAGTAAACGGATGATGGATGGTCAGAGTCAGATTTCTTACTGTTGGGTGTGGTCATTTACACATAAGCAAGAAAGGAAGCTAGAATGATCCACATTGTAATGAACAAGAGTTGAAGATATAAGTGTAAATGCATGTGTAGCTTAATATAGACACAAGTGGTTACATACAGAAAAACTTAACAGATACATGTATTTACAAGGGTTAGTATACACATGTGTATTTCCCTGCTCTGTCAGTTGAGATGGCAGACATCCTATTAGCTCAAGCACACCTCAAGCCCAGATCTTGGTTTCCAACATAATTCTTCAATAAAAGGAACCAGGTTATATGCAGAAATGGCTGGTTTTAGAACTGAGGAGGGAAATATACAAGATGAGCCTGGAACACTTATAGTGCCAGAAAGAAAAGAAGTGCTCCAAAACAACAGCAACAAAATGCATAAATACCCACTTCTTAGGTGTGAGCTGTGCATAGTGACATTTTTCCAATGTGTACAATATGGAAAAGTTGAGAAAAAAAACATAACTTTATACTGGAGAAAACCAACTATCTCAGCCAAGGCATTTAAGGCCAAAATCAGAAGTCATAAAACATGGTGACAGTATGCATACTTGATATAATGTGACAAAAAATGGTACTTTATCACTGTGGCCTTCTTCCCAAAAACCCATAATCCCAGTCTTATCTTGATAAAAATATCAGACAAATTCCAGGAAGTGGAATTTATATATACTCTCACCAGGACTCCTCCACACTGTCAAGTTCATCCAAAACAAGGAAAGTCTGGGAAACCACCATAGCCAAGAGGAGCCTAAAGAGACATGACAACTAAATGTAATATGGTACCCTGGAAGGGATCCTGGAACAAAGAAGGATATTAGGTAAAAATTCACAAAATCTAAATAAAACTATAGACTTAAGTCAATAATAATGTATCAATATTGGTTCAATAACTGTCAAAAATGTACCATACTAAAATGTTAATAATGGGGGAAACAGTGTACGGTATATGGTAATTCTTTCTACTATCTTCTCTATTTTTCTGTAAGTCACGAAATAAAGTGAACTTTTTAACTACTTTGGTACCGTGCTTACCGGCCGCAAAACCTTGCCCACAGCCGGCACTCACAGTCCGCACAGTAGTTTGTGCTGTACATTGATGACAAATCCATTTTGCTCCTGTGTGATGAAGAAAGCTTTAAGCACTGAAAGCTTGCTTTACTTTACAGGCAGCTTTAGGAAAATAAGTATAACTCCTACTAAGGACTTGTTAAAAGGTCACAGATTCGTAGTAACTTATTAGCTGAACATACACTCTGTAACTGCAGAGATAAAAGTAAAAGCTTTTGGCTGTCGACTAAAGTCGACAATCGGCTGTGCACCTTCATATCACGGCTGTCGGCTAAAGTCGACGCTCCCGTTCAACTGTGGCTGTTGACTATAGTCGATGCTGGTACCGAAGTGGTTAAATAGGCAAAGAAGATTACCCAATGAGCACATAAAAAGATGTTCAGCATCATTAGCCATTAGGGAAATGCAAATAAAAACCACAATGAGATACCACTTTACAACTACTGTATTGGTATAATCAAAAAGACAGATAATAAAAAGTATTTGCAAAGATCTGGAGAAATTAGAAAACTCATGCATTGCTGGTGGGAATGTACCCACTTACTCCAGCTGCTACAGAAAATAATCTGGCAGTTCCCCAGAAGGTTAAACACAGAAACACCCCATAACCCAGCAATCTACTTCTAGGTATATATACAAAATAACTGAAAATACATGTCCATGAGAAAACTTGTATCCAAACAATCATAGCAGAATTATTCATAATCACCAAAAAGTGGGGGAAAACGCAAATGTCTACCAACTAACAAATGGGACAAATATAATGTGGTATTTCCATACAACATAATTTATATGACCATAAAAACAAGCAAAATATTGATACATGCTACAATATGGATGAACCTTGAAATCGTTACACTAAGTGAAAGAAACCAGGCAGAAAAGATCACATATGATTCCATTTATACAAATCATCCAGATTAGGCAATTCCATATAAACAGAAAATTGATCAGTGGTTGCCAAGGACTATGGGGAAAGGAAAATTGAAAGCACCTATTAATGGATACTGGGTTTGTTTTAGGGGTGATGAAAATGTTCTTTAAAAAAACACTGTAGTGATGGTTGTACAATTCTGCAACACACTAACAATGATTAAATTATACATGTTGAATTTCTGAGATGTACAGTATGTGAATTATCTCTCCATAAAATTGTCAAGAAAATTGTTTACTATATACCTGTTTGATGGTATATAGTCAATGACTTACAATTGATATTAAGCATTGTTCTTACAGCCAACCACCTGGGTGAACCAACATTAATTTAAATCACTTTTGTGTAGATTATTTATTTTGTTTGTATAGATCACAAATCATCTTTAAAAAATGACAATTTGGCCTCCCAATCTTAATGTTTTATTATTTTTTCTTGTCTGTGTAATGGACAGACTATCCTCTATGATATTTATTAAGATTGGCAATACTGAAGAACTACTATTACTCATTTGGAAGATATGCTATAATTTTTCAACAAATACTGAATGATATCATGTTTTGTCCATGTTTTTGACCTTTATTAAAGATTAATAAGTAGCACTATTCCTAGTTTGGTAAATAATTCACAAAACATTTTATTTGGAGATAATTTTCAGATTGACATGCAGCTGGAAGAAACACAACGATCTTGAATATCTCCCCTTACCTAGTTTTACCCAACAGTAACATCTTGCATAACTATAGTTCAGTATCAGCCAAGAACTGACATAGACTCCATCAATCTTATACTGATTTCACAAGTTTTACATGCATTAGTTGTGTGGATTTACCATATGTAGAGATTTGCATGAAAACCACAACAGTGGAGGACAGTCCCATCACAAGGATCCCACAAGCTCCCCTTTCCTAACCAGAGCCATCTCCCATCTTTCCTGCCTTCCTGACACTGGTGACCACTAATTTGTTCTCTATCTCTGTGCTGTCATTTCAAGAATGTTATACAAATAAAACCATTAAATATTACAATAAATAGCCTAGCTCCATTTTTTATTTCAAATCCCACCCCTTTGTCTTTACTCCTATCCAACATTTAGACAAGCCAATAATAAAGCCTAGGTGTTCCCTCTCCCTTGGTGCTAGAAGGAAATTCAAACCACACAAATTCCACGCTTCTTGTGTGGACTCACCCCAGCCCAAACCCCTAATGACCAAAAAAAGCAAGCTATTTTTCTGCCTTCTTTCTCAAGCCATTTTCATACCTGCTGGGGATCCTTCTCTGCCTGTCCCTACGAGTAATAAATGCTTTTTTATACTCTAGACATATGTGGATCATTATCAGTCTGCCTAGCTAAACCAAATTTGGGGGGGGAAAGGAGTCCATCCCAGCTCTCGAGGTGACCAAAATATGTAAATTTTTTATATATTTTTTTTAATTCAGCTTAATCTCTTGAGATTCATCCAAGTTGCTGCATGTATTGATAGTTCATTCCATTATAAGTAACATTTCATGATATGGATATATTAGTTTAACTACTTGCCCATTCAAGAACATCTGAATTATTTCAGCTTTAGCCTATTAGCCATAAAACCACTACAAAATTCATGTACTTGTTTTTGATGAAACGTAAATTTTCATTTCTTCTTTAAATAAATTTTCATTTCTCAAGCATAAATAAATGCCTAAGAGTACAACTAGTAGGTCATATGCTAAGTTTGTATTTAGTTTTAAAAGGAATTGACACACACGCACAAAAACAGGAATTGACAAATCATTTTCCAGAATGACTGTACTATTTTATAATACCACCAAAAATGTATGAACAATCCAGTTTCTCCACATCCTCACCAGCACTTGTACTATCATGTTTATAAGGCACGTCTGCTAGCAATGAATTCTCTGTATGTTTTCTTTATTTTGTTGTACTTATTGAAAGACAATGTTGCTGAATATAAGATTCTTCGTAAAGTTTTCATTCAGCCGTGTGAATTCTGATCTCCACTGTCATCAGTGAGAACTCAGTGTTACTCTTATTTTGGTAATATAAGTAAATGCATGATGAAAATATTTTCATTATGAGGTGTCTGGGTGTAAGGCTCTTTGCATTTATCCTCCTATGAGTTTGCTGAGCTTCCTGGATGGGTAGATTGGTGTTCAACAAATTTTAGATGTTTTCAGAGATTTCTTCAAATAGTTTTTCTTTCCTTCTGTCTTCCTCATTCTCCTTGTGCCTATGTTGGTATACCTAATGACACTCTGTATTTCTCTAAGGTTTTGTTCATTTTTCTTCATTACTTTACTGGCTCTTCTTCAAACTGCACGATCTACACTGATCTGCACCTGATTACTGATTGTCCTGCCAACTCAAATTTACCATTCATCTTAATTAAATGTTTCATTTTGGTTACCGTACTTTCCTACTGCAGTATTTCCATTTGATTCTTTTTTACATTTTCTACATCTTTACTAAAATTTCTATTTTATTCATTATTATTATACCTTCCTTTAATCTTTTAAACATCATTTCCTTTCGTACTTCAAAAATATCTATGGCAGTTGCTTTTGATATCTACTAAACCCAACTTCTGAGTCCATGTACAGGCAGTTACTAATGCCATGCTGCTGCTCCTGTGTATGAGTCCTGTTTCCTTGCATATCTCAAAATTATCTTTGCTGTGGAACAATGGACAACAGGTCCACTCAGTTAACATTGTTGAGTGACACCACCAATTGGTGGAGTAGGCGATTCCAAGCTTAACTCCCCATAGAGAAACTATAAAAACCAACTTAGAACTCTGGAAAATAATCAAAAATTGACAGTAACCAAGTGAATGCTACATCAAGAAAATGACAACTTCAAGATGGTAGGAAAGTTTTGTGGCATTTTTACTTGTACAAGGAATCCTGGATAAGATTAACAGCTGATTTCTCATCAGAAATCAAATGCAGGCCAGGAGACAGTAGGATAGCATATTTAAATTGCTGAAAGAAAATAACCATCATTGGAGAATTCTGTACCTGGTAAAACTGTCCTTAAGAATAAAGAGAAATGAAGACATTCCCAGATAAACAAATGCTAAGTGAGTTTGTTACTACTAGACCTGCCATGTAAGAAATGATAACAAGTATCCTTCAGAATGAAATGAAGGAACACTAGACTCAAATCCAGATGAATAAATAAAGATCTCCAATAATGTTAACTGCATAATAGAACTCAAAAAACAAATGGATAAAAACTAAATATAAATTGACATTAATGGGTACGCAATGTATAGAGATGTAATTTGTGATAATGACAACATAAAGGGGAAAGGGATGCTGTGTAGAAGCAAGAGTTTTCATATGCTACTGAAGTTAAGGTGGAATCAATTTGAGCTAGATTGTTCTAAACTCAGGATGCTAAATGTGATCTCCAAAGACAATATCTAAAAAGTATACACAAAAAGAGATGAGAAGACAATGAAAATGACTCACTACAAAAATCAACTGAACACAAAAAAGACAGTAATAAAGGAAATATGGGACCAAAAAAAAAGGTATAAAACATACAGAAAACAAATAACATGGCCAAAGTGCTTCCTTATCAGCAATCACTTTAAATGTGAATGGACTGAACTCTGCAGAAACTGCAGAAAGCAAAACCATAGATGGGGGGGTCTACTATAATCCTCCTACTTCACTACTCTCTTTTTCAAAATTGTTTCAGCTATATCTAGTTCCTTTGCTTATTTATACAAATCTTGGAATAAAGCTATTTAGGTCTAAAAAGCCTTATTGGGATTTTGACAGGAATGCCATTAGGCCTATAGATCAATTTGGAGAGAATTGACATATTTACTACGTTGATTCCTTCAATCCATAAAGTGACCATGTGTCTTCATTTACTTAGGTATTCTTTCATTTCTTTCATCAGCATTTTGTCATTTTCAGCATAAAAGTCCTATCCATGTTTTAATATTTTTTAAATTTATACACCAAAGTATTTTATTTTATATGTAATAATTTATATGGAATAAGTGGTGCTTCCATGTATTCTTTGTAAGTAGAGAGAAACGGATTCATTATATGTATATTCATCTTATATCCTGAAACTTTGTGGAAATTATTCACTAGTTCTGGGAGGTTTTCTAAAATAAGATTCCTTGGCATTTTCTACACATGGAATTACTTCATCATGTGGAAATATGGACAGTTTTATTTCTCCTCTCTCAGTCTGTACACATTCTATCTTTTTTTTCTCGCCTTACTGTGTTAGAAGTTACAGTACTACACTGAGTAAGAATGGTGAGAGCAAACATCCTTCACTTGTGCCCAGATCCACAGGGAAAGTATTCAGTGTTTTACAGGGAAAGCATTCAGTAAATATGATATTTGCTGCAGATTTTTTTTTGTAGATGTTCTTTTATCAAGCTGAGGAAGCTCCTCTTTATTTCTAGTTTGCAGAATTATTATCACAAACAGAAATTTTGTCATATATCTGTGTCTTCTTACTCTATTGTCTTAACACGTTATGTAAAATCATCAATTCTTGTTTAAATGTTTGGTAGAATACTCTAGTGAAAACCTCAATTCTCTTGTGCTGGAAAATTGCTTTTTTTAGAGCTTTTATTTAATTTCTTTGATTCAAGTTATCTATGTCAACCTCTATGACAACCTATGGACCATTCAAATTATCTGTATCACCCTGAGTTTTTTTTTGTTTGTTTTTTTTTGAGACAGAGTCTCGCTCTGTTGCCCCAGCTAGAATGCCGTGACATCAGCCTAGCTCACAGCAACCTCAAACTCCTGGGCTCAAGCAATCATTTGCCTCAGCCTCCCGAGTAGCTGGGACTACAGACATGTGCCACCATGCCCGGCTAATTTTTTCTACATTTTTTTAGTTGGCCAATTAATTTCTGTCTATTTTTAGTAGAGACGGGGTCTCACCCTTGCTCAGGCTGGTCTCAAACTCCTGACCTTGAGCAATCTGCCCGCCTCGGCCTCCCAGAGTGCTAGGATTACAGGCGTGAGCCACCGCGTCCGGCCCTGACTGACTTTTGATAGTGTTGTGGCTCTTGAAGAACTGGTACATTTTGTCGATGTTGTAAAATTTGTCGATGTTGTAAAATTTATGAGCATAAAGTTGCTGACAATATTGCCTTATTATCCTCTTAATGGATGCTGGTGTGATATTCCCTGTTTCTTTCCTGATATTGGTGATGTCTTTTTCATATTTTTGTCAATATTGCTAGAGGTTTATCAATTTTACTGATTTTTTTTCAAAGAACCATGTGTTTCATTAGTTTTCTCTACTGTTCTCCACTTTTCATTTTCACTGATTTCTGCTCTTAGCTTTATTTTCTTCCTTCTGCTTGCAGAAATTTTATTTTGCTCTCTTCTACTTTCTTAAGATAGAAAGTTAATTACAGGTTGACACCTTTCATCTTTTCTAATGTTAGCATTTAGGGATATAAATTTCCCTATCGGAAAATTAGCTATCTCCAACATACACTGATATGGTGTGTCCTTATTTTCACTCAGTTCTATGCATTTTTAAAATTTCTTTTGATGCGCTTCTTTGATCCATGCACTCACTATTTAGAAGTTTGTTGCTTAATTTTCCAGTGAATGGATATTTTCCTATCCTCTTTCTATTACTGAATCATAATTTGATTTTATTATGGCCAGAAAACATACTCGGTATGATTTCAGTTCTTTTAAAACTGTTGAAAATCCTAAAGACTCCTCCAAAAGACTCCTGGAATTGATAAATAAATTCAGTGAAGTCTCAGGTTACAAAATTAACATATACAAATCAGTAAGCATTTCTATACACTAATAATAGTCAAGCTGAGAGTCAAATCAAGAACCCAATACCATTTACAACAGCCGCAAAGAAAATATCCAGGAATATACTTAATCAAAGAGGTGAAAGATCTCTACAAGAAAAATTACAAAACAATGATGAAAGAAATCATAGATGACACAAATGGAAAAACTTCCCATGCTCATGGTTTGGAAGAATCAATATTATTAAAATGTATATACTGTCCAAAGTGTTTACAGATTCAATGCAATTCCCATTAAAATACTGACATCATTTTTCACAGAACTAGAAAAAAACAATTCCAATTTCATACGGAATCAAAAAAGAGCCCAAATAGCCAAAGCAATCCTAAGCAAAAGGAACAAATCTGTAGGCATCGCATTACCGGACTTCAAATTTTACAACAAGGCTATGATAACCAAAAAAGCATGATATTGGTCTAAAGGTAGACAAATAGACCAATGGAACAGAACAGAGAACCCTGAAATGAAACCATATAGCTACAACCAACTGATTTTCGACAAAGCAGACAAAAACATACACTGGGGAAAGGACACCCTTGATTCAATAAATAATGCTGGGAATATTGGAGAGCCACATGTAGAAGAATGAAGATGGATCCTTATCTCTCACCATATGTAAAAATTAACAAGATGGATTAAAGACTTAAATACAAGACCTGAAACCATAAAAATCCTAGAAGAAAAGGTAGGGAAAAACTCTTCTGGACATCGGCCTAGGCAAAGAATTTATGAATAAGACTCCAAAAGCAAATACAGAAACAACAAAAATAAATAAATGGGACTTAATTAAACTAAAAAGTTTCTGTACAGCAAAGGAAAAAAAATCAACTGAATAGGCAACCTACAGAATAGGAGAAAATATTCACAAACTATACGGCCGACAAAGGACTAATACACAGAATCTAAAAAGAATTCAAACAAATCACAAGAAAAAACAAATAATCCCATCCAAAAGTGGGTAAAAGACAGGAACAGACTGTTTCCAAAAGAAGATATATAAATGGCCAATGAACATACCAAAAAAACGCTCAACACCATGAATCATCAGGGAAATGCAAATTAAAACCACAATGAGATACCGCCTTATCCCTGTCAAAATGGACATTATTAGAAAGTCAACAAACAACAGATATTGGTTTGGATGAGATGAAAAGAGAATGCTTATACACTGTTGGTGATAATGTAAGCTAGTACAACCTCTATGGAAAACAGTATGGAGATTCTTCAAAGAACTAAAAGCACACCTACCACAGTCCCACTAGGATTTCTACCTAAAGGAAAAGAAGTCATTATATCAAAGAGACATCTGCACCCGAATGTTTACTGCAGCGCAATTCACAATTGCAAAGATATGGAATCAACCTAAGTGCCCATCAACCAATAAATCAATAAAGAAAACTGTGGTGTGTGTGTGTACACACACACACACCCCCATGGAGTACTACTCAGCCATAAAAATGAAATAATGTCTTCTGCCACAATTTGGATGAAACTAGAGACCATTATCCTAAGTGAAGTATTTCAGGAATGGAAAAACAAATATGTCATGTTCTCACTTGTAAGCAGGAAGTAAACAATGCGTATATACGGTTATAAAGTGATGTAACAGGCATTGGAAACAAAAAGGGGAGAGGGAGTGCAAAGGCTGAAAGATAAAACACTACCTATCAGGTACAATCTATCCTACTCTGGTGACAGGTACACTGAAAGCCCTGACTTCAGCATAATAAAATGCATCCACGTAATACAAAACATTTGTATCCCCTAAATCTATTGAATTTTTTTAAAACTAAATTTTTAAAAATAAATAAATCTGTTGAGGTTTGTTTATAGCCCAGGATCCATCTGTCTGTCTATCTTTTGGAATGTTCCATGGGCACTTGAGAAAAAAGTATATTCTATTGTTATTGGGCACTGTACTATAAATTTTGCTTCAATCCTTTTGGTTGATGTTTCGTGTACTCTGAGGTTCTTGTTTGGTGGGGACACATTTAGGATCACTGCATTTTTGCTGGATTGATCCTTTTATAATTATATAATGTTCTTTTTGTCTAATAATTTTCTTTACTCTGGAGTCTACTTAATCTGCTATTAATTGGGCCATCCTTACTTTGTTTTGATTAATGTACATATGGTATATCTTTCTCTATTTTTTATCAACCTATGTTGTTAACTATGTTATGAGTTTCCAATAGATAACATGTTGAAATCATGTTTTTTGCTTTATCAATACTGCCAATTTGTATTTTAATTAGTGTATTTTGATCATTTACATTTAAGGTAAATATTCCTTAATGAGTCTCTATGTTCTTATGCCCTTTCCAGTATTTTCCCTATAGAGATGAGAACAATCTTATACAAACATAAATCAGACGTTGCTCATTTGCTGAAAATATACCACTAAATCAATAATAATATGAACTTATTTAGTAAGGCTTATGGTACTCTTCTTGCCTTTGGACTCTAGCTGCCTCTCTGACATCACCCTCTTTCCCTCCTCCTGTTAACCACTCTCCTTCAGCCACTGTGACTTTCTTATTATTCCTCAAAACTATAGGGCATATTCCTACCCAGGGCTACCAGCTGCTGTTAACCCTGCTGAAAAGAGGCAGAATCCTCACAGCTCATAGTCATTTCATTCAAATTTCTGCCCTAATGTTGAACTCATTCAGATTTCCCCTGTTGTTCTTAAAGTAGCACACTCTATTATCAATCTAACCTTAATTTATTTGATAGTCTTTTAACACCATAGAACATTTAATATACACAAATATAAATATGAATTTATGTGTTTAGGGCTACCTGTATAAACTCACTTAAGAGTTTTTGTTTTGTTTTGTTTTTCTGCTATATCCTCAGCTCTTAGAAAATGACTGGCATATAGCAAATACTCGAAATTCACTTACTGAGTCAAAATCTGAGTATATAAAAGAATGTCTGACAATAAAAGAAATGCAGGACAATGGAGATAAGGTAAGCAACTCAATTGCTTTGAAAAACAGAGTAACCAAGAAAAACAATAGTAAATATGTGGCAAAGACTGCACTATAGGCAGGTATAAGAATGGTAAATATTAAAAAAAAAAATCAAAAAGGAAAACATTTTTTGTGAGAGTGCTAATTGGAGGTTTCATTTAGAAATCGATATTCTCAGTTATTTCCAAGGTTTAGGACCTCTAAAGAGATACTCTTGAAAAACGTCTCACAGGTGACAACCCCTGAATAAACTACAGGGAAATAATAAATCCCCTGATGTTAATCTGTATATTTCACATTAACTCACCTGAGTAGCTCTGGCTTAAGGACTCTTCCTTAAGTATCCACGGCTCCTCTCCTTGCTCCAGCCTGAAGATCACCTCTGGTTTGGTAACACAGTACCCTGTTAACAGGAAATAATTTAGGACTAAACCAGGCAGTCTAGACTTCATGGCCACTGAAGGAGGGAGAAGCTTCTGGAGCTGCTCAATGATGATGCTACTAGAACATTTCACTGGAGAGGTGAACATAAGTATCTTCTGGTGGTCAAAAGTGATCCATCCACACTCATTTTATTAATTTTAAATATCATTAAACTACAGAGTGCCCATGGGCTTCATAAGCAAAAGAATGAAAAACGCTGTTTAGGGTTACATAGTAAATGGGCCTTACCTACTGAGACCAAGTTGCTGTAGTTCTCCAGCATCACGTCCCTATACAGAGATTTCTGACTAGGGTCCAGGTGTTCCCACTCCTCCTGGGTGAAGCCCACAGTCACATCCTTAAATGACAATGATCCCTGGAACTTCTGTTCAATCTGAAATACTCAGAATTAGGTGACATGGAAAGAGACATACAGGACTAATCTTTACCGTGATTATTGTTCACAGATTACCAAAACGGTTTACAAAATATTTGTATTGATTTATACTAGTACTTTGGGGGAAAAGAGAAATCATAACAAATATTCTGCCATTGCATTAAGCTACTGATTCATGAAAAAAAATTATCAAGTCCCCACAATGTATCTGGAACAATTATACTTGTTGGAAATACTAAGATTAATAAAAATCAAGGAACATACAATCTGGTAAGAAAATATATGCAGTAATATGTTACAAATACTAAGGTGAAAGTAGACACTAGGCCAATATAATAAAGAAGGAGCAAAATTAGTTCTATTTTGAGCTTCACTGAGGAAATACAGCTGTTGGCTGAATTTTCACTATACTGTGTTCTTCCTAAGCACAGCACCACCACACAAGCGAAGGCGGGGGTGGCCTCTAACACACTCAAGAAATCAGCAAAAGGACAAACAGCACAGCAGATGAGAATACGGCGTAGTGCTGTCATTTAGGGAATGGGTTACAGAGTAATCTAAGGCTAATTGGTCTCCAAAGTATTTGATCATTTACCATTTTCAAGAATATTATTAAGTGCTACAGTATATATTTATAAATCATAGAAATAAATTGTCAATACATTTATACATGAATTTTAATTTAATTCTCACTTAGATTTAAAACTGTAGAAAGTCAGCCCAATATTTTATTTCAATACATATTCTAGGTTCTAACCTTCAATTCAGGGACAAAAAAGATGTATAGAAAACGGAAAGATTTAGAGTGTACAGAAGATATCCAATTGGATCATTTTGGACATCTTCTAGGTGCATGCCTCTTTTAGGGACCACTGCTATGAAAAAAAGAGCCAAGGAACAGACATGAGCATATACTGAAATCATGCGACCAGGTATTGATTTATAGGATCAATTCTCTTGAGAAAAGGAAGGGACAGCAAAGAACGAAACAGCACCACTTACATCAAGTTCTACAGTAGAAAACTGGGCTGCAAACAAGGCACTGACAATAAGAGACAGAGCAACAAAACATGGTCACCAATTCACTAGGCAGAAAGGAAATGTTTCCTCAGGCTATCCACAGGAACAGCTGCACAGATACCAGGGTCACAAATCCAGCCAGGGAAATTAGGGCAAAATAGATTGGACACAGTATTTCAGCAAGACAGGTCTTAAATACACTAATTTTGAAGCATAACACTGGAGGTCAAAAATGAAAATAAGGGTTTGAGAAACACTAATAACCTGGTGGTGTTAGAAGCTTATCAATGGTAAATCAGAAGGTTGTCAGATAACTTAGAAAAGAAAATAATCAAGAATGGAACCTGAGGGAAAATCACATTTTAACTGATTTGTCCGGCACAGAAATAATAGGCCATGAAGACCATGAAGGAATTTTTGGAGAGGTGGAAATAAAAATAATAACGAATAGTTGTAAAAACTAAGAGATGACTATATGATCATTATCAGTAGATACAGAAAAGCTTGATTAAAAACTCTTGGCAAATTAGGAATGTAAAGGAATTTCCTCAATGTGACAAAGGATGTCTACATATACCTACAGCACATGTCATGTTTAGTGGTGAAATATGGAAAATGTTCAACTTAAAAAACAGGACTGAGAGAAGGATACCTGCCTGCTATTTCCAACTTTATTCAACATTTTCTAAAGTTCTTACAGTAATAAGGTTAAACAATTATGTACACAGAAAATTCAATAAAAGTATAGTTTTAGAAACTGGTTGCAAGTTCAATAAAGCAAATCTTAGGTATTTCTATAATAATTAAGGTAATGTGATACAGGCATAAAGATCTGCAAATGTGTCAACAAAAGAGAGAGCCCCAAAACAAACCCACACCTATATGGCCACTTGATTCTTAACAAGGGTGACAAGAACAGTCATTTCAATAAACAGCGATAGCTTAATGAGTATTTATTGCTATTTTAAGTGTAAGCAGAAACCCACCTTATACAGTGTATACATCTAAATTTGCAAAGTAAATTTTTAGAAAATGCTATAAGAAATTTTCTGCATGACTTCAAGACAGGTAAAGATTTCTTAAACAGGACACAAAATATATTAACCATACTCTATTAAAATTAATAACCTGTCTTTATCAAAAGACAAGAAAAGAATAAAAGTGTAACCCACAGATTGGGAGAAAATATTCAGATATATATATATATATGTGAATGTATTCAGAATACATATACAGATATATGTATTCAGAATACATATATCGAAGAACTCAGATACCTAGCAGAGAAAGAAATGTAGCCCTAACATAGAAAGAGATTAACCCATTTATCCCTAGCATAGAAAAAAATTCTAAAATTAATAAGAAAAAAAAAGGCAGGCCATCTCAATCGCAAAACTGAGAGCAAACATTTCAATAGAAACTATAGAAGTCAGAAGACTGGGCAAAAATTTGAACAGGCAATTGTAATGAAAAACAGCTAAAAAATGTCACTAGAAAATTCTAAATCCTACAAAGATACTCTTTTAAAATAAATATATTTTCCAAAAAAAGGCTGAAAAAACTGACAACAGTACACACAGACAACAAGAAATACCATAGTTCTTCAAGCTGAAGGAAAATGATACTTGATAAAATCCCAAAACAGGATAGAATGAAGAAAAATGAAAATGTACCTGTAGTAATGTCTTTTGGAATCTACAGCACACATAAAAGCAAAGTATGTCACAACACTAGCAAAAAGCATAGTTTAGGGAACAGTGAAATTACGCTTTTAAGATTCTTGCAATATCTGTGAAGTGGTAAAGTACTAATTTAAGGTAGACAAAAATAAGTTAAGAATGATATTGTAATATCCAGAGTGAACACTACAAAAATACAAAATAGTAAACTAAAAAACTACTAGACATGAAAAATAATAAAACACCTGTCAAGAGGAAAATGGGTAAATTATACTATTTTCATGCAATGGAATACCATGTAGCAGTACAAGGAATGAACTACTGGTACACACAGCAATGCAGATGGATCTAACATATATTGAAATTAAGAACCCTGATACAAAAGTGATTTCGTCACCGATTCTCTGCATTTAAGTTTCAATAACAAATGACAAAAGAGGTGAAGTTTTTTTCTAGGTGGGATGAAACAGGAAAAATGGACAATCAAAAGACCTTGATAAGAAAACACTATTTAACATAGATATGTTAATAAAGAAATCTATTACTAATTGTAATAATTAGTAACATATTACATCAGAACTGAAAACCAGCAATCTACCAATTAAAAAAAAAAGGCAATTTCACCAGCAGCACAAAAGAAACAGAGGAAGTATGATAAAAACTATAATATAAAGTAAAACATACATTGTGTCAATGTATGTTTGACATACACTGTCAAACAAACTATATATCTTAGATATATAGTAAACTAAACTGTAAAAAAAAAAAACAAAACCAAAACACTAAGCTATAAGGGGGCATATGAATGTGCTAAATTTCTTATCAATGACAGAAATAATTGATTTTAAAACAAAACCAGCTAAAAGTTCCTTACAAGAAAAGAAAAAGAAAATCTGAAAATAAAGTGACAAATATGACATATGCAGCAGAAAATATAAGCAAAATAAGACTGGCTATATTTACATCCGATAAGGTAACACTGAGGACCAAACAAATTAAATGACAAATGCAATTCTTCAAGGAGAAATCATTCATGTACATCTTTTTTGGCACAAAATACCAAGAAGCCAAACTCATATGGAAAAAATTACTATAAGTACCAGGATACTCTGATTAAAACACACATATTGGGGAAAATACATGAGGTAGGAAAACAAAAGAGAATATTATATGAAATACCACAGGAAATAGATGTTTTCTTTAGAAACTTTAAAAACTACCAAAATTGATTTAGAAAGCAATAGAAAATTGGTCTAAAGACCAATAACCAGAAATATGATTTAATAATCAACTGAAGATCTTGAAGATCTACCATGGAAAAATCACTAAGTTCAGATGTTTTTAGAATTAAATTATAGCCACCATTAAGTAAAACAATTCATGTAATTTAAACATTCCATACTGCTATGACTTGGATGTTTGTCCCCCAAACTTCATGTTGAAATTTGATCCCAATGTTGGAGGTGGGGCCTAATGGGTCATGGGGGCAGATCCCTTCAGAATAGACTAATGCCCTCCTAGGGAAGTGGGTGTTAAGTTCTCACTCTATTAGTTCCCCAAAGAGCTGACTGTTATAAAGAGCCTAGCAACTCCCTGCTCCCTTTCTTGCATCCTCTCTCACCATGTGATCTCTGTACAGCTGGCCTCCCTTCCCCTTCTACCAGAGGACCTTACCAGATGCCCAATCTTGAACTTTTCCATACATCAGAATCGTGAGCCAAATAAAATAAGCCTCTTTTCTTTATAAATTACCCACTCTCTGGTATTCTTTTCTAGCAAGACATACTGGACTAAGACACACACCCTAGGAAAATGTTTATTAACTATCATAAACTTAATACCAAAACAAAATATTGGTTAAGAACAGTTCATATTTAATTTTGATGCAAATATTCTAAATAAAACATTAACAAACTCAATCCATTACAATCTATTAAGAATAATTCAGCTTGAACGAGACACAGGCTGCAGAATAGCAGATTGTCTTGTTCACAGTATATGCTCCAAAAACTTAAACAATCCATGGTAAGCATTCAAAAATATCTGCAGAATGACCTAATGATTTTTTGAAAAATTTAACCGTAAGTTCAGACACCTGAGAGCTCTAAATATTGGATTACATGACACAGACTTTAACAGAATTGTGATTAAAATCATTAAGGAAAAAAGATGGCAAGATAGAAAATTTCAAAAGAAAACTGAAAACTATGAAATACTAACACAAGTGGAAAATCACCTAAAAGCAGCCAAAGAAAAATGACATATTACCTTCAAATGTAAAAATGCACCCTAAAATTGCAGAATATGCACACTTTTCCAATTCACATGAACCTTTTGTACCAAAACAGACCACAGTCTGGGGCACAAAGCAGATTTCAACAAATTCCAAAGATTTGAAATCTTAGAGTATGTTCTTGTCACACAGGAGGATTAAGATAGCAATCAGTAACAAAAAGATCAACTAGAAAATCCCTCAATGTTTAGAAATTGAGATACATATCTAATTGGAAATTAGAGAATATTTTTAAGTGAATTATCAAAAATACAACATATCAAAACATGTGAGATACAGCTAAAGTGATGTTTATAAAGAAATGAATCCTTAATAACATGTTAGAAAAGAGCTAAAAAATAAAAATCAGTAGGCATCTATCTTCTTTTTTAGAAAAAGAACAAATTTCACCCAAAGGAAGGACACGGAAGGACATATTACAAATCAGACATCAATGAATTAAATATATACACACACAAAATAAACAGAGAAAAGACAAAGCCAAGTCTGTTTTTTGAAAAGTCTAACAGACCTGACAATGTTCTCGCACGACTGATCAAGACATACAGAGGAACGGCGCATTACCAACATCTTACATTAAGAAAAAGAATCCCTATAGGTCCCACACTCAATGAAAATATAATGAAGAAAATATTATGAACAACGATGCCAATAAGTTTTAAATTTATGAAAATTCACATTAATAAGAAAATACAACTTACCAAGACTTATTTAACAAAAAAAAGGAAGAAAAGAAAATCTAATGTCTCATATCAATTAAGGAAATTGAATCTATAATTTAATGTCTTCCTATGAAGAAAATTCCAGGTATAGATGGCCTCACAGGTGAATAAATACCTAGGAAAGAAACACTACCAAAATTAAAACAAAATCGTATAGAGAAAAGCAAGATGAAACATAAGAATTCATGTTATAAAGTCGGTATAACCTGGATAATGAAATCTAACAAGAACATATCAAAAAAAATTAACAGGTCAATCTCTCTCAGGGACATAGATGCAAAAATCCTTAATAAAATATTGACAAACTAAACCCAGCAGTATATAAAAGTGTAACATACTACAACCAAGCTGGGCTTATTTCAGAAATACCAAGTTAGTGTTACATCTGAAAATCAATTAATGTAATGTACCAATCAGTAAAGGATAAAAATCATCTGATGGCCTCAACAGATGTAGAAAATAATTTGACAAAAATTAACAGGTATTCATGATTAAAAGAAAACTTTATATAACTAAGAATAGAATGGGGCATCCTTGATGTGATAAGAAATACCAAAAAATACAAAAATCACATATTGAAGGGTAAGTTTTTTTGAGAACAGAATCAAGACAAGGAAGCCCACTCTTGCTTCTACTCAATATTATATACTAGAGGACCTAGCAGTGCAATAAAGAAAAACAGGCATAAGAATTGGAAAAGTATTATTCCCAGTACATTCACATATATAGAAAATCCAACCTAGTGTATAGTTAAATTATCTGATATAACAAATTAGTGTAGAAAAACTGTTGGCTACAACATTAATATATAATACTAAGAAAATTCTACATATTAGCAACAAGCAATTAGGAAATGCAATAAAAGATATATATATATTAACAAACATAGAAATAACTCTAATAATAGGTATACAAGAACTCTACACAAAAAAATGTTAAAAATTACTCAAAGCATAAATGTAGGATATATACCATTGTTCATAGAAGATTCAATATTAAAAAGATACGTAATTCTTCCCAAATATGTTTATAAATTCAATTCAACCACAATGAAAAGTCCCATCAGGTTATTTTATGAATACTAACAATATTTATATGGAAATGCAAAAGGCCAGGAAGAACCAGGATCCTGCTTAAGAAGAAAAACTGTGTTGGCACTTAAACTACTAGATATTAAGACATTTCACCAAGTGTGGCACTGGCACAGAAGGGAAAAACCAATGGAACATAACAGAGCCAAAAAATGGCTGGGTGCAGTGGTTCAGGCCTGTTATCCTAAGCACTCTAGGAGGTCAAGGCAGGAGGACAGTTTGAGGTCAGGGGTTCAAGACCAGCGTGAGCAAAAGTGAGACCCAGTCTCTACTAAAAATAGAAAAAAAATTAGCCAGGTGTGGTGGCATGCACCTGTAGGCCCAGCTCCTCAGGAGGCTGAAGCTGGAGGATTGCTTGAGCCCAGGAATTTGAGGTTGCCGTGAGCTAGGCTGATGCCACAGCACTCTAGCCAGGGGCGGCAGACCACTCTGTCTGGAGAAAAAAACAGTCAAAAAAATACCCAGACATATATGTATACATAATTTATGACACATATCACACTACAAAACAATGGGGAGAAGATAGTCTTTTCAAAAATAACTCTAGGTAAACCGTATAGGGAAAAAAAGTAATCTGACATCTACCTCATACAAAAGTAAAACATCAATTCCAATTAAACAGGAAGAAATGTGAAAACCAAAACAATGAATATTTTAAAAGATAACAAAGGGGATTATCTTCATTAGTTTAAAGTAGGAAAATTAATCTAAAATAGGACATAACTCTAACAAATTAAATGAACTAATCCAGGGATTGGAAAACTTTCCCGGTTAAGAACCAGACATTACATAAGTTGGGCTTTGGAGGCCAGGAGGTTTCTATTACAGCTACCGTTTTTCCCTGAAAATAAGACCTACTCATACAATAAGCCCTAGCAGGATTTCTAAGCATTTGCGCAATATAAGCCCTACCCCGAAAATAAGACCTAGTGATGGGCGTGGCTACACAGGGTATCTGCACAACCCATGCATTTCGTCATGAAGCAGTAAAGACGACGAGCAGCCCTTCTCACCTGCCCCATGATGGCTCTATCGCCCGACATGAGAGATTGGGGCCAATGGTTCTAAAGGAAATAGAGTCCCAAGAAATTCAGGATGGAATTCGAGGTTTGGAGAGTTATGATGATGTTCCAGAAGAAGACTTAACTATATTTGAATAAATGTAGATTATTGTAACGTACTTAAAAAAAAATAACACATCCCCTGAAAATAAGCCCTACGATGTCTTCTTGAGAAAAATAAATATAAGACCCTGTCTTATTTTCTGGGAAACACGGTACTCAACTCTGTCCCTGAAGTCAGAGCCTATATGTAAGTGAATGAATGAGCAGGGAGATATTAGGGTTGTGAGAGGGACACAGGGAAGCTTCAGGAGTGCTGGTAATGTTTGTTTTAACCTGTGTATTAGTTTCGTGGACCTTAGATTTGTAATATTAATGACTCATTGAGTTCTACACTTAAGATGTGTGGGCTTTTCCATACATCTGCCACACATATAGAAATAAGATTAAAAATTAAAATACATTTTAATTTGTTGATCAAAAGCTGTATCAAAAAGGAAACTGGAACTTGTATAGAACCAAAAAAAAACAAAAACCACTACATATTAATAGTGGAATTTTACAGCTCAAATGGTACTTTAAATGCTTATACTAAAAATGCTTTAAAATTAACTCATCTTCTACAAGAAAAAGTTAGAAAAAACCAGCCTATAACCAAAGATAATTGAAGGAATAAAAATAAAAGTATAAGTTAACAAAACTTAAACATAAGTACAATGAAACCAAAAGTTGGTCCCTTGAAAGACTAATAAAATAGCTATCTGTGATAAAATTAGTCCAAAAAAGGGGCAAAAACAAAAATACGTTAGAAATAAAACCTGATAAAGATTATTATGGGTACGGTAATGGAAAAATACTGATGAAAGTGTGCAGAAAATTAAATGAGTAATACTTTTTTAACAAGTGGGGCTTATTTTGGAATGTAAAGATTAGTAATTAAGAAATGTAGAAATACAATTCAATAGGTCCAAAATTACATCACCATTCCCACATTTATATGTCAATAAATAAAATATGATAATTAGAATATAGTATAGCCACACAATGGAAAACTATATAGCATTAAAAGAAGTAAAATACATATGGATAGATCTGAAATTATTGGTGAAGTAGGGAAAAAATGGTGCATTACACACATTAAGAAAATTTATACATTTTTAAAAGCACCCAAAACAATAAACAATATTTTCAACTTTCTATGCATTTTTTTCAATGTACATATACAGGTAAAATGAGAAGACTAGTAGACCAAAGATGAAAACTTGGCACTGAACTATGGGACACAATGAGGAAGACACCAAGAAAGAGCCATGAGAAGAGTGGTATCAGAAGACGACAAAGACTTTTCAAGGAGAGAAAAGTCAGCAGGGTAATGCAGCAGTTATTCAAGGGATGCAACTACAATTTAGTCATTGGTAATGTGAACTAAAATAAAATCTTAAGGCTCTCCCTCAACAGGCTGCCTAAATGGACCCCCTCCTGGCCAAGGGGATATCCTAAAACTAAATTGCCTGCCAGGAGGAGGGAGGTCAGACATGCCTCATCATGCCCCCCCTCCCTACTTGGAGACATCCTTTGCAACTCATTAACAGGCCTAAGGCTATGCAAGACAAACCTGCAGGTTCTCAATTTATACAACAAATGTGTCTGGTAGCTTGTCTCTCATTAACAGACCTCCTTATCTTAAACATTCCAAGCCTTTAGACAAAGCTTCAAGTCTTTAACCAATTACAAAGTCAAAGAGTCTTTAAACCCACCTATAATCTATAAGCGCCCCCATGGCAGAGTTGGCCCACCTTTTCAGGCCAAACCAATGTATGCCTCCCATGAATTTATTTATGACTTTACCTAGAATCCCTGAGTCCCTGAACTGTATAAAACCAAACTGTAACCCAACCACTGCATGTCCACTTGCTCAAGGCTTTTTGGGCGTGGCTCCAAGTCATGGTCCTCGAATTTGGCTCATAATAAATCTCTTTAAAATTACTTTACACAGGCCGGGCGAGGTGGCTCACGCCTGTAATCCTAGCTCTCTGGGAGGCTGAGGCGGGCGGATCGCTCGAGCTCAGGAGTTCAAGACCAGCCTGAGCAAGAGCGAGACCCCCGTCTCTACTATAAATAGAAAGCAACTAATTGGCCAACTAAAAATATATAGAAAAAATGAGCCAGGCATGGTGGCACATGCCTGTAGTCCCAGCTACTGGGGAGGCTGAAACAGGAGGATTGCTCGAGCCCAGGAGTTTGAGGTTGCTGTGAGCGAGGCTGACGCCACGGCACTCACTCCAGCCCAGGCAACAGAGACTCTGTCTCAAAAATAAAATAAAATAAAATAAAATTACCTTACACAGTTTGGCTTCTTTTCCTTTGACAGTAACCTTTACCCAGATAGATTCCAAGAAGTTCTTCCAAGGGAAGAACCAAGACGGTGTACTGTGAGAATGAGATGAGACTGAGAAGCTCAGAAACATTTACCACAGAATTTAAATTGCAGGCTGCATACAGCCTGGATAAGATAAAATAGTTATGGTGAGTTTTTGTTACAGGTACGCAGGCCATTTATTCCTCCAAACACACTAGGTTTTATGCCAGGAATAAAACCATCAGAAAATTTACTACTTGAACCATGTCCCAAAATCTTCAACTCCTACTGAGGAAACAGACTGAGGCAATAGGCCGCATTCATTTCAGAGCTATATATGGAAGGTTATACACTATGTGTCCCTATTTCATGACCAATAAAGATATCTTCCAGAAAGTCTTTGTGTCTTCAAAGGAATGAGTCTGTCCCAAAGTACAGTGTCTTCCTTCATGCCATGGTTGTCAGAAAGATCAGAGACATATTTGCAGCTCAACTTAGTGAGTCTGAGATTATATGATCAGTATGTATCAAAATGCCAACTTGTCCCTGCTATTATTTGTTACTTTATATTTTTTAGGAAGTTCAGCTTTTATCTATTACTAACTCCACCTCTTAATATATTGACACTTACGAATCTAACAAAGTCCACTGTAACATAAAGTGGGGAATAAATAAACAAATACCTTACCTTGTTCATTTTGTGTTGTTCTTCGGAAGATGTAGACAACTTTGAAAATACTGACGGCTAGGTTACAAGAGGAAGAGGGTCATGAAAGATCTGGCCTGCCTGGTATCACCTGAATTATTCTGCCCTAAAAAGCTATACACACCCACTGGATAAAATACTCCCTGGGGGAGAATGGCAATGACCTTCTGACCCCTTGGCATGGGCAGGGGGAATGGTGAACAATCACCTAACATAACTCTAACATAATCATAGAGCTCTTGGGCACAAAATTTTTCACAGGGTGAATGTAAATATTTGCTTCCCAAGGATTTCAAAAGCTTAAATCTCCCTTGGTGTTCACAAAAAATTCAAAATAACAGTATTGGTTAAAATAGCTAAGAGTACATATTAAATGTATTCTTTATTAAAAAGAAACACTAACTCTTCACTAAAATTGCTGTAGCTAAGCTATCAATTTTCCTAGTAATGTTACTTAACCTCTGGTTAGGAATTCCACAGAAAGCCATAATAAGCAATGCTTGTTTTAATTTCTTTACCTAACTCTGTTGCTACTTCTCAAAAGGATGTTTCATAACAAACTTGTTTTGACTTCTGTGGAAAAGTAGCCAGTACTGGCTTGGGAGTCAGGAGATAAGACTTTTAGTCTTCACCACTAACAAACCATGATCCTGAACAAGTTACTATCCTTCAGGGGAAAAAAAAACTCTTCTTCCATCAAACAAAACAAAATTAGATATTAATAACTCTTAAGATCCTTCACGAATGCTAGCGCAAGTCAGGGCAGAGTAACAGCATATATCAGGATGCAGTGATGGTCATGGCTGGAGAGAGTTCAGAACCTACAAAAGATGCGTGGAGAACCACAGAACGGACCACTGTCTGTCTGTCCAGCAAGGCCAGGTCTGGGGAGCCCCAATCCCCAGGCCACGCCCCACAGGCACCCGCCAGGCACGTGCACGTGCACTCTCCGCAGCACCGCCCCTCCCCCGGTGCAGGCACGTGCTTTCCTCCCAGGGCCCCACAAACAGGGCTACACCGACCGCGCCAGGCTCAGCGCCAAGGCTGGCCTTGTGCGGAACCGGCCTCCGGTCCTGACAGGGACGCCGCCCTTTCACACTCCCGGTACCCGACGCGGGGTCCGCGGGTTCCTCCCCACCACCGGGGACCGCCCGCCTCCCACGCTGCACAGGGACTCGTGGGTCCTCGCCCAGCCCCCCAGGGACTCACCCGCTGCTCCCCCGTGTTGTTGCACTGGCCCTAAAAGAACCGCCTAAACCCGGCGACCCGGGTCCGCCTCCCACCCGAGGCCTGAGCAAAACAGAAGGAAAAGCGGAAGCGCAGAAGTAGCGGAGGAGCGAGGCATGCGCAGAATCCGCGTGCCCCGGAACAACCTTTCCCCTGAGTCTGCGCTGCCGGCCTTTCCGGACTGCCCACTGTGGCCCCGAGGGCATGTTGGCCGCCTGGGGTGTGGAGGCAGGTGGGGGGTGGGGGCAGGTGGTGCGTGGGCGGCGCTGATCCGCACCCCGAAAACGTGATAGCTATAGGGGAGTCCTGTGTGTGGCCAGGGTGCAGTTTAGACAGAGATGCATCAAGGAAAGGAGAGCTGCGTGTCAATTTCTCTTTTTATTTTTTTTTATTTTTTTTTATTTTATTTTATTTATTTTTTTTTATTTCAGCATATTATGGGGGTACAAATATTACGGTTATGTATATTGCCCACGCCCCCCTCCCCCCAATTTCTCTTTTTAAATACTGGGATGTAGATCACATCGTTACAATAAAACTAATTATTTGACACCATCAGCGATTCTCTCAGGAAAAAAAAGGAGGAGGGAGAAAGCTAGTTCATCAAAATCACTGAAGCAATAAATGTAAACTGTAGATCAATCAGAAATGAGACACAATGCAGAAGAAGAAAATTAATATATATTTTTTCCTCTGTGACATTAAAATTACTTGAATAAATGGAGATAATACACTTTCTAACAGGAAGACTGTTCTTTGACAAAATTCCAAAAACAATCTCAATAGATTTTTGCATGTATTTTTTTTCTCTTTTGTCTTTAGTGTATTGTGCACTTTTTTAAAAAAGCATTCTTAACTTCATCTGGATTAAATAAAAACCTAAATTAATAGCTTGCATACGTTTTAAAATCTTGCTCCGTTTTTCAAATTAGTTTGGCACCTGTTTCTTGGAAGTAAGAGTAATAATTGAGAGTGTTTGTTTAATGAATAAAAAAATGTAGCATTTCAAAACAATGAGGGAAAGAATGGAGTATTCCTAATAGCATGTTCCAAACAATCTGAAATATAGAGATGATTATCTATGTAGATACCACATGATAAAACTTTGCATGGATTCAAGATTTAAACGTTTAAACCACTAAAGCTAGTATAAATTTTAGAAATTGAGATGTGATGCCAAAGACAAACCATAAATTTAATATCTGATAAATTTTATAATAGAAAAAAATGAGCAGTAAATTTACTTCATTCCAGTAAATTTTTTAAAATCCACTATGGAACTTGAAAGAAATGCAAATATTTAAGCAAAAACATGTAAAATACCATTTATTGATATGTAAATTTATGTACAGAAAATATCACTTTAGTGCACAGCTTTATGAACTTTGACAAATGCATAGATTTGTGTAACCACCGCCACCACAGTCAAAATGCAGAACTGTTTCATCACTGCAAAAAAAAAAAAAAAATTTCATGCTACCCTTTTAAAGTCAAATTCTCTCACCACTCTTAACCTCTTGCAACCACTATCTATTCTTCTTGCCTATAGGTTTGCCTTTTGTAGAATGTCATATAAATGGAATCATACAGTATGTAGTCTTTGAATCTGCTATCTTTTATTTAACACAATGTAACTGAAATTTTTCCTTTTTTTTGAGACAGAATCTCACTCTGTTGCTGGGGCTAGAGTGCCATGGCTTCAGCCTAGCTCACAGCAACCTCAAACTCCTGGGCTCAAGCGCTCCTCCTGCCTCAGCCTCCCGAGTAGCTGGGACTATAGGCATGTGCCACCATGCCCGGCTAATTTTTTCTATATTTTTTTAGTTGGCCAATTAATTTCTTTCTCTTTTTAGTAGAGATGGCGTCTCACTCTTGCTCAGGCTGGTTTTGAACTCCTGACCTTGAGCAATCTGCCCGCCTCGGCCTCCCAGAGTGCTAGGATTATAGGTGTGAGCCACTGTGCCCAGCCTTCCATGTTGTTTTGTGTATCAATACCCCTGTTTGTTTTTATTGGTGAATCCTATTCCATGGTATTGGCTTACCACGGATTGTTTATCCATTCCCCAGTCCAGGGACATACACGTTGTTTACAGATGTGGGAATTATAAATAAATAAAATATTTTTAAATTTAAGATTTGAAAAGACTAAAGAGAAGGGTAATATACATCTACGGTATGGGCTTGTGAAAATGTTTATTCCCAGTGTATTATTCAGGGTTCTCCAGAGAAACAGAACCAATAGGAGGGAAGGAGGAAGGGAGGGGAAGAGAGAGAAAGAGAGAGAGAGTCTGATTTATTATGCGGAATTGGTTCACATGAGTATGGAGGCTGAAAAGTCCCACAATCTACAATCTGTAACCTGGAGATGGAGGAAATCCAGTGGTATAATTCTGTCTGAGTCCAAAGGCCTGAGAACCAGGGGAGCCAATGGTATAAATTCCAGTCTGAGGGCAGAAGATGAGATGAGATGTCCCAGCTCAGCAGTGAGGCAGAAAACGTGGGTGAATAACTCCTTCTTCTGCCTTGTGTTCTATACAGGCCCTCAATGGATTGAATGACACCTGTCCATGTTGTGGAGGGCAGTCTACTTTATGAGTCCACTTATTTAAATGCTAACCTTATCTGGAAACACCCTCACAGACATGCCCAGAATTAATAACCTGGGCACCTCTGGCCCAGTCAAGTTTGCACATAAAATTAGCCATCACACCTGTTCATTTTGTGACTTTAATTCACAATATGAGTGGACATTTTTCCTCTTTGGAGGCTCATTTTTTTCCCTCTCATTTCTTTCTTTTTTTTTTTTTTACACTTTTTCCTTTTATTTTTAGTTGACACATAATAATTATACATATTTATGGGATACATACTGATATTTTTATATGTGCATAAAATGTGTAATCATCAAATCAGGGTAATTAGTATATCCCTCACCTCAATCATTTATCCTGCAGAATGTCTGACCAAATATCTGGGCACTCTGAGCAAGCTAACACATAAAATTAACATCACAAATATTAACTCACATTGTTGTACATAGGAGAAATCTGAGCCCAGAAAGGCAAAGTGAGATCACACAGCACTCATTGGCAAACCAGGACTGGCACCCCAGGCCCTAATTGAGGCCCCATTCATTGCTTCGCAGGGACAACTTCTGGGCTATAAAGGCTGATCCAAGCAGCTATGAAGAGACCTGGAATTTAAATCTCATGAACCCTGGCTACACCCCAACCTGTGACTCCACTTGGGTGATTCATGGACCATCTTTTCTGTCACATGGAAATGTGTCCTAAGCCCACTCAGGTGCCAGCCATGTCTGTATCAGTGTCCTGAGCTAGAGCAACCTGAGTATGTACTTGGAAGCTCCCTCCTCTCCACTGCTTGGGCTCCCTGTAGGAGGAAGTGGGGTGACTTAGCTATGGAGTGGCAGAATGTGCTTGTGATTATAACCCTTCGTCCAGGGTAGGGGATAACTATGACAGGTGGGAAACTAAGAACAAAGTTATTAATGACAGGTCCAGGATCTGAAAGGTGGGGGTAGCAGCCATCGCCTCCTAACTCCCTTAAGTGAGGGAACTGCAGGCCTCATATCCCTGGCAAGGCCGTCTGCACTTCCAGCAGGACTAGCCCCTCTGACCAGGATTCAGGTCACACCTTACTGACCTATTCCCCCACCCCCAGGTGAAAGACACTGGATGCTGCCATCGACCTCATTCCCATGATCACGGCAGTGGAGCCTCAGAGGACTTGCAGGCTTGGAAGAGGGACTAGAGAGTATAAGAGACTGTGGTGGCCCTAGAAATGCCACAACTACCAGCTCCTGAAAGTGCCAGTGGCAGAAGCAACAGGGTCAAGGTGGATGGTAGTACAGTCAAGCAAAATCCAATGATCAGGCTATATGCCTTTACTTCTGTTGTTTTGTGACACGTATGAATAACAATGAGACTTCTGCAAGAGCAGAAGACTTCTTGCATTCATCTAGCCAAGATGGAATAATAAAAACCAAATTTATCCTCCCATCTGGAAGAACTAAAACAGCAGACAAAATACAGGAAATGATGGTTCACCAGACCATGGACATCAGGAAGTTGAAGGACAGTGTTCCCTGAGAGATGAGAATCAAGTGAGGTGAGCCCACAGTTGCCCCAGCTCACTGCCTGAGACTTTCTAGGCCATGGAATAGGCAGGGGAGCCCTAGGTAGAACCTGGCACTGCCCCTGAGTAAAGGAAAGGGAGCTGGGATTAGGGGAGATCAAGTACTGGAGAGGAGGAAGCTGGACAGGGAGGAAGCTCCAGAGATGATAAGCACATATGTGAAGAAACTACCCAAGGTCTGGGAAAGAACCAGCCAAAAGGATTCAAGGGAACAGTGCTAGGTGTTCGAAACCCCTGCTTTTTCTAACATACTCCTCTCTCTCCTCCACCATTCTCTCCTTTCCAGCTCTTAGCTCACTCAGCACTTCCAAGCTCCCCAAGAAGTTCTGGGATGGTTATGGGACTGAAACTTGCCAAATGTAAGTTATCTTTCTGTTATCTCTTTCTCTCTCTCCAGAACCCTTGAGACTTATTTCTCAGTCCAGTGCCCCTTTCCTGAGCTGGGAGAGAAGGCTCTGCTGTCCTGTACTGAGGGAGCCCCCAGGCAAGAAGGCAGGTCCCCTGGGACCTCTCTCTGGAAGCCTTCCACACAGTTGTGGGCACTGATGACACCCTAGTGTACATGGAGCACAGACTCCAGATGGAGCTCAAAGAGCAAATCTATCTTGTTACTTTCCAAATCAAGGAATGAGGTTCGTGGATAAGTTAGAATTCAAATCTCCTTTGATAAGTGGCTCTTTTTTGTGGGGACAGGGACAAAGCATGAGAATCTGATGTATGCTGTGAACAGGAATATGAAAATTCTTAACTATTTGAAAGGATGGCATTACTAATAAACTAACAGAAGAATAAACTATCTAATAGAAAAAAGAGACAAAGATCACAGCACACAACTGTCCCTTTGTTTGATTAACCACCTGTGCCTTAACTTGTGGTCTTTAAGAGTTTGTTTTTACTGCACTTGAAAAGAACTGAGCAGATAGAAGCAGCATAACCCTCCCCTTGTTCCCACCAGACTACATTCCAAGGAGACTGATAAAGCCAGCCTGGCAGAGGAAAAAAAAAAACAGAAAAAAATAGCTTTCTCCTATTATTAGTTTGCTATAATAACCACTCTATCCTTTATCCCAATAAAAACCTCATTATCCTCAACACTGGCACTTATTTCTTTTGTGCCATGCCCTTTCTCTTTGGAAAGTAAAATAAATTTTTTCTCTAAACCTGTCCTAATCTTTGTGTCAACAATTCTTTCTCATCCCATGTTGTGAGTTCCTACCCTACCACTACTGACATATTTTCCTTAGACATTCAGTGAAATTCATGAAGCTCATGCATCTCATTAGTGGCACCAGCTTAGCAACTGTCCTGGAGACAAGACGTCAGTTTCCTGGGTACCTGCTTGTGGAATCTGTGACTGTTCTTCAAGGGAGGTACAGGGCCTGAAGTGTACACACTACAGAGCAGCCTGAGCTTGATAGAGTTGAGTCACCCAGCCACATTCCCCTCCATCTGAATTAGCTATATATAGCCAGCTGCCTGCCATTATGGTCCAGAAGCCAGAGAGAAGGTTAATGGTAGTGATTTAGTCACATTGTTATGCAGGTATTCAGGGAAGTCTGAAGTGGTCTAGTTTTTACAGGTTAGTTGGTCAGAGCCAGGCAGGCATTTGGTTAGAAAATTAGTCATTCAGTCAGCCAGCAAGTAAGGCAAGCAGGTGGGATTTGGCAAATACCAAATCATCAAGCAAAGGTTTTCCACACAGAGGGTGTAGTAGCCCTCGGCAAACAGGTCCCTCTCCCCCTGCCATCAGCTGAGTTGTGTCCCCTCAAAATTCATATGTTGAAGTCCTCTGTCAGAATTTGATGGAGATAGGGCCTTTAAAGATATGATTAAGTTAAAATAAGATCCTAATCCAATATGACTGATGTTTTCATAAGATTAGGACATACAGAGAGAAAACCATGTGACAGACAGAGGGAGAAGACACCATCTACAAACCGAGAAGCCTCAGGAGAAACCAGCCTTGCTCCTTGATCTTAGACCTCCAGCCTCCAGACTGTAGACAATAAATTTCTGTTGTTTAGCCACCCAGTCTGTGTGGCACTTTGTTATGGCAGTCCTAGTAAACTAATACATCTTCCCACAACATACTGAAGAAGGTGTTTTTAGAGTGGACGGAAAGTCTGACTCCTCCCAGGAGTCCAAATGAGACTTCTGTTTGCTGAATAAAATATGGAGACTTGATAAGAAAGAGAAAGGAGACCCCCATCAGGGAAAGAAGGCATTTATTACCACAGCCCAGAGAGCTGTCTTCACTAAACAATGTGGTAAGAGAAGTGAATAGTGGGAGAGAGGATTGTACCCTGAGCCTGGAGCCACTGGGCTCTGTCTTCTGGTCTCACTGGAATGGCTCCAGCAAGCTGATATTCTGGTTCTACCCTGGTGGGAACCTGAAACTAAATTAAATGAGAATCTTAAAAATTCCACTGCTGCAAGAAGGGGGTGGCTGTCAAATAGATTCTAACTAAGAATTCTAATGTAGTGTGTAATATATTATAAAATAATTAAGGTCACAGTAATTAAAATATGATGTTTAGCACAGTATAAACAAATAATTGAGTGAAACAAAACACAGAACAGATGATGGTGTTAACAAACCCACAAGGGGGGTTCACTATTGCTCATCTACAATGGTACATTGAAGATACTCAAATTTACTGGCTCCATGATGAAACCACAGGATAAGTACAGTGTGGGTCTTTGCACTGTTTAGAATCAGGAGTTGAAACACTGCTTGAGCCTGTTCATCATCAAGCTTCTGTTCACTTTTCTACATTTCCATACATATTATTACTTTTCTCTTACTGCAAATGCATTTTTCTGAGATAGCTGTTCTAGAGTCATCAAGTAACTCCAAAATAAACAACTCTAATTATGAAAATCCTAGAAGATGCACTCAGTGGCTCAACCTACGTCAAATCTTCAATGTCGGACAAGGAGGGCAAGGTCCTATGGTTGGCCCATCTGGGTTATGCACCAGCAGTAGAATAATGTGGATAGGAAGGTAGAGCCTACGAATGCAACAGCTACTCCAAAGGATAATTTTGTATATAATACATAAAAAAGTGATTTCAAATCTGAAATAATAGTAAGTGAAAGATCAACTGGCTATTCATTTGGAAGAAAACAAAGTTGGCTCTTTACTTCACATTATATTTTATTAAATATCAAAAGAGAGGGGTCAAGAGTATTCTATTCAGCTTAAAGACATTTGTTTCATATGTTTTAAAGAGAAGGAAAACTTGAGAAAATCAAAGTTCTAAAAAAGTCTCATATCAACTCAAGAAGCAGAAACTTCTTTCATACAATGGAATGACAATTTTATCTCTAATGTTAAAATTCTGAACTTACCGTTAGTTCTGATTACAGAAAACTCCATGTCAAAGTGTTCAATGTATCTGAGGTAGGCAATATTATCTCCATTTTGCAGATGAGATCATTGTAATCACTACATAGGTCACCCAAATAGTAAGTGGCAGACATAGAACAGCTCATCTGAGAAAACTATGCTCTGTTGCATATTCTTAGCAAGAGAATTATGGCATTCTATCACACTAAATACAAATGCAAAATGTTCCTGGTTTACATATCTGGGCTTCACACTCAAATCTATGTAGGCACAACATTTAAACATATCACAAATATAAAGAAGGAATAATTTATTTAAAGAACATGCTTTTAATCTGTACAGTGCAATAAGTACTAATGTTCAAGGCCACTTCTGAAAATTAACGCAGATATGTGTTATAAACAGTTGTGTATCCAGTATTTGCATATTCAAGTAAATTTTGTTTCTATTAAACATTGTTTGGCTTATTTACTGAAAGGATAATGTGGTAACAATGTACATATACAATGATATATATTAGGAAAGAGTAGAGAACACATGACATGTGGCAGTTTGTATGTTCAAATGTTTCTTTTAAAGTAGATTTTGACATAAATATATGAAGAGACAGCAGTGGCATTTAGTGTAGGAAATCTTAGTATGGATGCTCCTTGACTTATGATAAGGTTATGTCCAAATAAACCTATCATGAAGTTGAAGAATTGCGTGGAACCATCATAAGTTGCAGACCATCTGTATATGTCACAAAAATTATTTAGATAAATGTTCCCAGTATAATTATTCTGGGGGCCAAAATAAAAATCAGACATATGCAAAATATCTGTTAAAAAGCATACTCTCATATATAAGTCTAACATAGGTCAAAGGCTATGCACATAATTATTTATTGCTCCTACTCTGATGAGTCAATGCACTTGCACCTTTTCTAAAGCTACATATTCCATGGTGAGTTTGACTATGAGAAGGTACTCCCTCCACATTTCCTAAGCTGATAATTTTCTCCCATAAAATAGTCTCTGAATATAAAATTTGAAATAGGTTTCAAGATTATATGGTTTCATTATACTCTAAATTATCTGATGTTCAATAAGTTGTTTCTTTATGAAAAATTTCCTACATTCATTTTATATTTTGGGTTTTCCCCTTGTAAATCTCTGATTTGCAAAAAGTTTGACATGTTGGCAAAGGCTTATTAAAATGCAAGATGCTGACAGGTCTTTCTGCCTGTTGAATTCTCTGACATATCATGCTTCCTCACACCTGCATTAGATTCACAGGGTATATGAGATAAGAGGATGTGCCAGGGCAACACACACACCTGAACATGTGCTGGCTCAATGTAATACAAGTTTATTTCCTGTTCATGGAAAAACTAAAGGGAGGAGGTAGAAAAGGGAGGACTCTGCCTAGGAAGTCATTCAAGACCCTGGTTTCTTCCAACATGTGAGCTGCAATCAGTAACGCCTAGTTCCCAAGTTCTGCTTGGGAGAATCTCTATACCCCTTTGACAGAAAAGTGGGAAGTGGGGAAGATGCCAAATGAGGTCTTTTACAGGGTTGGAAATGATGTCTATCACTGTGTCCACATTCTGTGAGCCAAAGCTTGGTCATACAACCCTATGTGGGGGGAAGGAAGGCTGCCAAATCTTGACTGGTATATCCACACAAAATAAAAAGGGGCATTGGGGGAAATATAGCCAGTTTCTGCTACATAGGGTTTCTGTTCTATGTGAGTTCCTCAATGATTAGTAAGGGTTCATTTCTGGCAGAAAGTTTTCCCACATTCAATACACTTATAGGGTTTCTCCCCTGTATGAGTTCTAAGGTGATTAGTGAGGATAGATTTCTGATGGAAATTCCTCCCACATTCACTACATTCATAGAGTTTTTCCTCATGTGAATTTTCTGATGTCTTGTAAGGACTGACTTCGTGTAAAAAAATTCCCCACACTCATTACATTGAAAGGGCTTCTCCCCTGTGTGAGTTCTCTGATGCTGAGTGAGAACTGACTTCTGGCAAAAGGTTTTTCCCACATTCATTACATTCATAGGGTTTTTCGCCTGTATAGGTTCTCTCATGTTGAGTGAGGGATGACTTCCAGTAAAAGGACTTCCCACATTCACTTCATTTGTAAGGTTTCTCTCCTGTATGTGTTCTCTGATGTTCTATGAGGGCTTATTTGTGACTGAAGGCTTTTCCACATAAATTATATTCATAGGGTTTCTCTCCTGTGTGAACTCTCTGATGGACCACGTGGGTTGACTTCTGTTAGAAAGATTTTACACATTCATATAAAGGGTTTCACCCCTGTATTTGTTCTTTGATGGACAGTTAGGGCTGACCTATGGCAGAAGAATTTTCCACATGTATTACATTCATAAAGTTTCTCCCCTGTGGGTGTTCTCTGATACACTATGAGGTTTGACTTGCAGTTGAACTATTTCCCATATTCATTACATTGAAATAGACTCTCTTTACTCCTATTTTCTGAAATTGAGTCAAGTGTGACATCCTGCTGAAATTATTCTCAATTTGACTGTTTTCATATTGTTTCATTCCCATGACTCCATGACATTTCAAGGGAGATGACTTCACACAAAAAGTTTTCCCATTTCCATTATAGTCTCAGAGTTTCTCTTCTGTGTACATTTGACTATGTGAAATTATTACGATCCTTTTTTAAAAGGCTTTTCCACCTTTATTATATTCAAAAGTTTGCTCTAAAGTTTGACTATTTAGGTGCTGAATAATGTCATTATTATGGCCAAAGACTTTCTCATTTTGATTATTTTCATTAGAATTATCTTGAGTATGAGATTTTTCTTGCTTACTATCAAGTAATTTCTCATATACATTTAACACATCAGGCTTCTTTCTTGAAGACTTTCTATTACTACCAATTGATATTGAAATATTTTCCAAATTCATTCCATGTAAGTTATGTTTATAGGGCATTTCTCTTGAAGAAACAAGGTATTTGCCCATATTAAATGATTTTCCTGAAGCATCAACTTTCTCTGAAGTCAGTATTTTGTTGTTGATTAAACTTGCTGCAAATATTTATCTTAGTTTTCCTGCATTCCTTTTGTCAGGTCATGTAGTCTTCTAGAAGTTAAAAAAAAATGAACATACCATAAGAATTTTAACACATTTCTAATGGAATTGGACTAAGATAAAAGAGTCCTATTATATATTTGGCTTTTTGGTTTCAGTATTCTCTCAGGATCAGAGTTGCTTTTCCTCCTCTCTAGTTTGTTTGGGAAAACAAATGTGGATAAAGGTGGAAAAACTGTTAATGAGCAGACATGTAATTATTCATCATTTACACATATAACTTTCGACATGGATAGGCATGAAGATATAAACTCAAGGAACAGTGCATGGAGGATGGAGGATTTTATAGGAGTGGCATATATTCTGGTAGGGAATGGGATGGTTGCAATTGAGCTAATAAACAGTAATTGGAATGACAAAGAAAACCAGTAGACAAAGGTGTTCAAGGGGAAAGTATGAGAAATTGAGGAGACAGACTATAATGTAGGTCTAATACCCTCAAACCTATAATGTTTTAGTAACATCTTTACTAGTTTTCATTCTTCCAGTTGAATTTCCCTTATTTCTATTCTATACATTAATGACAAAGTGAATTTCCAAATTCACCAATTGCCTTATGTTTAAAGGGAAGTCATTAGCTTGCACTCTCATTCACCTTCTAGCTTTGATTCACAGGAATGCCAACATCCAGAAGAAAGTACAAAACAACAGAATAAGAGATCCCGAGGCACTCAATCTGATTTATTGCTCTGTTTTGGCTATGATGCCCTAATGTGACTCTCATAGTTGTTCAACGGAGGAATCTGCTGTGATGATCACATTTATTAATACATTCACTCATTTTTCCTTAAAACAGTCTTGCCCATGCTATAATACTAATATTTAATTTCATGTTTCCACAATTGCGGGTTTCTATTCACTATTAGAACTTAAAGATTATTATCTTCAACCCAGAAATCCCAGAAAATGAATAACACTTGTCTTTATATGCCATTAAAAAAAATCTTGTCCATGTTTGTTACCCAGTATAACAAAGTCTATTCCAAGCTAAAAACAAACTATGACTGACCTGAGCCAAATACCGCACAAAAAAGAGCGATCATTCTGGCAAACAAAACTTTACCCTAACTGAATGCACATTAGATTTTTAAAGCTACCAGTTAACAACTCAACAAGCAGTATATTCTGTCCCAGTAAGGACAGCACTTTGTCCTATTCAACTGTTCTTTTTTAACAACATGCATTCCAGCCTTGACTCAGTTTAAAATCTAGAAAAATGGCATGATGATGCTATTATTCTAAACCTTCAAGAATATCTTTTCAAATCTTCCTATGTTCAAAACATTCAAAAGTTATATTTATTCCAAATATAAAGGTAGTTCCTATCTGGACTGTTTTAACACAACCTTAGATAGCATGGCTTTGTGGCATACTGAACTTCATCTACTGTAACACACATAATTTTAATATCAGGATGCGCCTTATTTTTTTTTACCATCACAAAGGTGCTTTTATTGGTATAGGATAGACTGACAAAATTAGATAGATAGCTAGGTAAGAGTACATGTATTTTTAATTTTAATAGATCTGTCAGATTACAGTACTTTGCAACAGTAATGTCTTGTTCCCTCATTGCTCACTGGTAATGCATTTTATTACTCTTAATTTTCACAATCCAACAGGAAAAATATGGTATCTCATTGTTTTAATTTACATTAGCCAGACCAATGGCACTATTGAAGAAGCTCAGGAAATTTCACCCCAGAATAAGATTCCTTGTTGGAGACTTGCCATATAATTGTGCAGCTTAAGAATTAATCTTAGGAGGAATACGTGCCCAGCCCAGAGCAGCTTGAGAGTCATACCTTCCGGCTCAGGTTCACCTAACAAACAGGGTTGCTGCTTGAAGGCATTGTAAGGTTTTTTGGCGGCGGCAGCAAAAAGAAAAGACAGACAGAGAGAAAGAGTGGGGGCCAAACCACGTGGCTTTAATATACACTCGTGGATGAGGTTCTGGGGCCCCAAGAGAGGGGAGCCCCAGAAGTCGCCACCGTTT
>VBSM01001468.1:1069036-1086392 GCA_008086735.1 Cheirogaleus medius | reverse complement strand
TTAGAACCAATCAGGGGCAGGGTGAAATAAAATGCTGGGGGAAAATGGCAGATAGAGGGGCTCACCAGTCACTGTAAAGGGCAAATGCATGATCAGCGTGCAGAACCAATCAGCAGGAGCATGATTAGTGTGAGAACAGTTCGTGCACGTGGAGTATAAGAAGCTTCCTCCCGCATGGCAGGTGGTCCCTGCCCACACAAAGAGACCACTGCGCTGGTGCTCTTGGGCTTGGACCCTAGCTAGCTAGATAATAAAACTCCTTTTGGTGATTACAGCCTCGGTGACTCTGTCTCTCTGTCCCATGGAACTGCGGATTCTGGCTCTAACAATATAAAACTATAAAATTATACCTTTGTCTCTGTGTATTCTTTTATTTCCATTATTCTATTTCCTATCAATTTCTTATCATCTGTGGCAACAACTACCTAAGGGACCTGCTTTTACGTGGGGAGAAGTAGCTGATCTCTTCTCAGCCTGCCCCCCCATTGCACCACTGCACTAATCTCATCCAGAAACACTCTCATACACACACCTAGAAATAATGTTTAATCTGGGCACCACATGGCCCAGTCAAATTGACACATAAAATTAACCACCTCAAGTATGTGCTCTGTTTGACTGGCTTCTTTCACTCAGCATAATTAGATTGAGCATCATCCACATCATGTGTGTCCACAGTATGTTCCTTTTTAACTCTTAAGTAGTATTCCATTTTATGGATACCATAATTTGTTTGGCCATTCACCTGTTTATGGACATTTTTCTGGACATTTTAATAACCAGTTTTCTGGTTATTAAAAATAAAACTGCTACAAACATTCTTCTGTATGTTTTTGTGTGGACACATGCCCGTTTTTCTTGGGTAAATAAGAGTGAAATGACTAGATCACGTGGTAGGTATACCTTTAACTGTTTAAGAAACTAACAAACTGTTTTCTAAAGTGTGTGTGACAATTAATATTCCCACCAACAATGTATGAGAGTTTCATTTGCTTCACACCCTTGAAAAAGTTAACATGGTTAGTCTTTAATTTTAGATGGCCTAATGGGTGTAGAGGTATCTCAGTGTGGTTTCGATTAGCATTTCCTTAATGACAAATGATATTATCTTTTCATGTACTGATTTGCTATCTCACTTTCATATAAATTTTGAAATCAGCTTGTCAATTTCTATAACTAGCTGGCTGGTATTTTGATTGAGATCGCATTAAATCTATGGATCAGTTTGGGAAAACTGTAATCTTAATAATTGAATATTCTGATCCATAAATATAATGTATCTTTCCATTTATTTAGGTCTCTAGTTTTTCTTAGGAGTGCATTATACTTTTAACTGTACAGGTTCTACACATTTTTGTCAGATTTATCCCTAAGTACTTCATATTTTTATGCAATTACAAAATGTATTTTTAAATTTCAATTTTCAGTTACTCATTGCATTATTTATGCAATTGACTTTTGTATATTGATCTTGTATCATGCAAAGTTTCAAATATGTTTGTTCTAGAGTAAGATTTTCTACATATACAATCATATCATATGCAAATAAAGGCAGTGTTACTTCTTACAGTCCAATTTGGATTTCTTTTTCTTATTTTGCTCTATGGCATAGGCTAGAACCTCCACTACACTATCCAAGAGAGATAGTGCCAGTACATATGTGAGCCTAATTCTGAATCTTAGCAGGAAAGCATTCAGTTGTTTACTATTAAATATAGTGTTAGCTATAATGTTTTTAAAATGTACTTTCCTAGTTTGTTGAGAATTTTTGTCAAGAATAGACAATGGATTTTGAATTCATTTTCTGATTCCCTTTAGATGATTATATGTTTGTTTTTTAGCCTCTTAACATAGTAAACTGTATTAGTGGATTTTCAAATGTCATTTAATACATTGCATTCTGTGATAAATTCCATTTTATTTTGATGTGTCCTATTTTTTATATATTGCTAGGTTTGATTTTTTAAAATTAGGGGTAGACTTCTTACAGCTACATTCATGAGGGATATTGTTGTGTAGTATTCTTCTTCTTTTTTTTTTTCTTTTTGAAAATGTCTTTAGTTAGAGTAATGTTATCCTCCTAAAGGGAACTGAAAATTATTCAATATGTTTGGTGGAATTTGCCAGTGAAGCCATCCTAGGATACATAATAAATGATAGAACTTCCATACAAACTCTTCCACAAAATTGAGTGGGAGGGAGCGATTCTCAGTGCCCTTTAGGAAGATAACATTACCCTAACTAAAGACATTTTCAAAAAGATGTCTTAAGAGAGAGTTGGAGGAACTTCTAGCAATATTAAGTCTCTCTTGACTCTGAAAATACCAAAAACAAAAAATCCAGGCTTAGCAGAGCATGACTGAAGGTAAGGCATTTCAAAGTATGTGTCACTTGATGGAACAGGCAGCCATTTAAGGTCCTGGCATTTAATTTGAAGGGACAGACTCTGTAAAGGAAGAAAGGTGACTTAATGTGACAGTCTTCAAATGCATAGATTCTAGGGGAGAAAAAAGACAAAAAGTAAGGAAGAAGAGTTGTTTGCAACTGGGTGATGAAGGGGAAAAGAAGAAAAAGGGAAACTTGTAAGACAAAGGAGAACAACAAAGTCAGAGAATAGCTATCCCTTAGCAACAAACCAGACAAATTAAAAAACTCACTAGGCTGAGAGAAAAGGGAACCATTAAACTAAGAATTATGTAAAAACTGCCCAATTTTATGAAAACGCACAAGATGAAGTTAAAATATTGCATAAAATTAGAATATAAATTTTCACACAAATCAACTGCAGAAATCTCTCCTGTAACAGAGTAGTCGCCCCTGCTCCAATAGATATGGAAGGGAAATATTGAGAGTGGGGAATATGTAATGGAAAAAAAACATGGCAAAAAGATTTTCTGTCTCTTTAAAACTTCTCCCACTCTTTTGGGGCACTGCATTCTGGCCTGCAACCCTGAGGCAGGTTAAGTCGTTTGTGTTAAAATTCCCAGGTGGCACCCCCCCCACCATAAGGTAGGTGGCTGTAGAGTTCACAGGCTTTGTCTTGGGCAGAGATGGGATGATTAGAATAGTTAACCACAGTAATTGCCTGAAGCTGAGAACCCTCCCTTTAAAAGCTCTGTATTTCTGCCTATGTTCAGGAAATTTGGATTTTGAGATGATAGTCTCCATTTTTCCTCCCTTTGCTGGCAAGAGAACAAAAATATCTCTTTCCTTCCTCCCCAAGCCACTTGTCCTTGTTCTCCTGATTCAGCCTCCGTGGACAAATGGCCGAGCTTTTGGTAAGACTCAGACAAGCAAAGCAAAACAAAACACAAAGCCTAAGAAAACCATTACGTATACTCGAAAGAGAATTAAATATACTTAAACAAGCATTTCAGCATATACAAAACCACCTTGGAAAGAACTTGAAGGTCATCGCTCCTCCTAACAACAAGTGAAAAGCTAAACAAACTGAAAAATCAACAATTTTTCTTAAATTCTTCAGAGAAGTGAGGTCACGGCAAACCATGGCCACAAAATTGGAAAGACAGAAAGGCAATTACAAATAACTACCACTTTCCAACTCAGAAACCTCGGTGGGAACCAGGACCAGGGTAATGTCAATGGAAAAGAAGCCAAATTCTGTAAAATAATTTTAAGAGGTTCATTCTGAGTCAAATTTGAGGACCATGACCTGGAGCCATACTCAAGAAGCCTTGAGCAGGGCCCACGTGGTGGCTCACACCTGTAATTCTAGCACTCTGGGAGGCCGAGGCAGGTGGATCATTTGAGCCCAGGAGTTTGAGACAGGCCTGAGCAAGAACAAGACCCCATCTCTACTAACAATAGAAAGAAATTACTTGAACACATAATAATATATAGAAAAAAATTAGCCAGGCATGGTGGCACATGCCTGTAATCTCAGCTACTCGGGAGGCTGAGGCAGAAGGATTGCTTGAGCCCAGGAGTTTGAGGTTGCTGTGGGCTAGGCTAATGCCACGGCACTCTAGCCTGGGCAACAGAGTGAGACTCTGTCAGAAGAAGAAAAAGAAGAAGAAGAAGAAGAAGAAGAAGAAGAAGAAGAAGAAGAGGAGGAGGAGGAGGAGGAGGAGGAGGAGGAGGAGGAGGAAGAAGCAGCCTTGAGCAAGTGGACTCCCTGTAGTTGGGTTACAGTTTGGTTTTATACATTTCAGGGAGACAGGGGTCACAGGTTGCAGTCACAAATCAGTATGTGGGAGGCATACATTGGTTTGGCCTGAAAAAGTGAGCCAATTCAAAGTAGGAGCTTACAGGTTATAAGTGGGTTTAAACATTCTTTGACTTGTAATTGGTTAAAGACATGAAGTCCAACTCTAAAGTCCTGGAATGTTTTAAGACAAGTAAGTCTGTTAATCAGAGACGAGATACTAGACATATTTGTTGTGTAAATTGAGGACTTGCAGGTTTGTCATGCATAGCTTAGGCCTGTTAATGGGTTACAAAGAACATCTCCAAGAAGGGAGGGGGGCATGATGAGGCATGTCTGACCTCCCTCCTCCTGGCAGGCAATTTAATTCTAGGATATCCCCTTGGCCAAGACGGGTTCCATTCAGTCAGCCAGTGGTGGGGAGCCTTAAGATTTTATTTTAGTTCCCAGAAAGAAAACTTAGACTATAAGTGGTAACTTGCTGGAGGCTCAAAGTGGCCACATCTGAGAGTTGAAAACTCCAGGGGAAGCTGTCATACAGGGTCCCTCCACATGAGTTTTACCTCTAGAAGCTCTACAAGGTTCTCACAATGAATATGCAGAATCCCCTCCTGCTTCCAACAGGGAGAGAGGAAAAGGGGTTGATGGAAAAGCCAAATTCTGCCAAGATATTTAAAGAAGTTTATTCTGAGCCAATGTGAGTGACCACAGCTCAGGGAAACAGTCTCAAGAGGTCCTGGGAAAGTGTGCCAGGACAGTCAGGTTACAGTTTGGTTTTATACACCTCAGGGAGATAAGAATTGCAGGTAAAATCATAAAGTATACATTGGTTTGGCCCCAAAAGGTGGAACATCTCAAAGTGGGAGCTTACTAGTCATAGGTGGGTTTAGGGATTCTTCAGTTGGCAATTGCTTGGAAGAGTTAATCTTTGTTTAAAAATTTAGAGTCTGTAAAAGGGAATGCTTAAGTTAAGATAAGGGGGTCTATTGTCTGTCATGTGATGCCATATCAGAGTCAGGTTTGTAAAAGTAAGCCACAATAAGCTGGGTCAAAAAGACCCATTTAACTGATAAGGGAAACCCCCTTCTGTTATTTGGTGCATCAGGCACTTGGAGACCCATGCCACTCATGGAAGACCCCCATGAGCATAATACTAACCTGTTTCCTGACCCATCAACTAGCCTGGCATCAGCACAACACTAAACCTATTGCCTGATACATCAACATAATATTAAACTAATGCATGACATATCAACTAACCTACACCTGGTATTCCACCCCTCGGGCCATCCCAACTTAATAAAAGTGGGAAAAATCGGGTAGACAGTGCTCAGAATTTGGTGGCAAGGCCCCTCTGAACCCGCCAGCAAAATAAACTTTGATTCTACGACTCTCCATGTGCTGCTCAGTTTATCCTCAGGACCACTTGCTGTAACACTTGTTGTAACAAACAAGATATTATTGTAAAGTTTTTGGTGGTGAGAGGAAAAGATAGACAAAGTAGGGCCAAACAATGTGGCTTTATTGAGCACTCCTGGGCAAGGTTCATGGGTCCTGAGAGAGGGGGGCCAGAGAAGTTGCGCCTGTTTGAAAGGAGTGAGGGCTTTTATGCTGCCTGAGGCGGGCTGGAGACTTTTGACAGGAAGAGCTGGGGATTTTCCACTGTGGCCCTTTGTCTGTTCTTGCGAAATGGGAGGTGCTGGCAGTATTTGCAGATTCCAGGAGGAGGTGCTGGCAGTATTTGCAGATTTCAGGAGGAGGGGCTGGCAGTATTGGCAGACTCCAGGAACTGAAACTTTCTTATCCGGGTCAACATCCGGGTGTGGTTGCTCTCCGCGGGGCCTGGCAGTTTTTTTTTTTTTGGCAGGTCTGGTCTCATGAGCCTTTTTCTTTTTATCTAGGGAGGGGAGGAGGGCCACCACCAGCCTTACATCCCAGCCTTTTTGGTTATGATGGACGCTGTTCTGTTTGACTGCTTCCTGCTAGGAGGGAATGTAGTTAGGGGTTACAGGCCAGGGTCGGCTAGTGGAGGGGTGACTGGCAGGGGGGAGTATGGATGAAGAAGTAGCTGATTTACTGCCACTTGAGATAGCTCTTGTAGGCAGCGCTGGAGGAACTGTAAAAGACAGGGGACAAAGAGAAAGTGTAGGCAAATGATGACAATGGGTCCTATTAGTGGCAATAGCCAGGTGGCTAAAGGGGATGGCATCCAGCTGAAGGGGGATACACTCTGGCGGTGGTGGTTGTGTAGGTCTTTATTCAGGTCAGTGAGTTTGTCTGTGTTCTGTTCTACAAGACCCAATTCATTGACATAGTAGCAGCACTCTTTACAAAGGAAAATACAGGTCCTTCCTTTTTTGGCCATCAGCAGATGTAATGCACTTCGATTTTGGAGAGTAACCTGATCCAGGGAAGTTAGTTGTCTCTGTAGTGAGGCCAGCAAAGTAGATGTGGTTTCTAGGGTGACTTGTAGGTGATCTGCAAAATCTTGGGCAGAAATGACACTGTGGCCCAGGGCATCTCCCCTGAGCCCTGAGGATGCAATAGAGGAGGCTAATCTGAGACCCACCATGACAGGTAAAAAGATAGCTCATCTTGAACGGGGCTCTGGGAGAAGCCACTCGAACTCAGACTCACCATATAGAGTTAATTGAGGGACCACCATGACAGGGAAATAAGGACCCAGGGTGGATGTATTGACGCAGCGCTTGAGTGTTCTGTTGCACCAGAAGAACTGTCCCAGAGCAGAGGAGGTGGTTGTGGTCACAGTATGGTTGGTAAGGCAGCGTCCATGATGTTGTAGGTGGGGGTCAGTGTGGGAGGTGAGAAAGCACACACAATCTGCATAGGGTTGGCCTGTAGGCTCAGGATCCCAAAGGGGAACATGAGTGAGCAGAGTGGAGCATGAGGGAGCAGATGAGGGAATCGTTTGTGGGTTAGAATAGTTTAGAGGGACAGCAGCCAGCAGGGGTCACTGAAAGGGGGTGCAGAGGAAACAGTGGGAAATATTAGGGATCATTTCAGAGGAATTTAGGAAGGTGAATAATATCTAGCTAGGAGGAAAGAGGAGAGTGTTGAGGGCGGGGAGAAAGTTGTCTGGCTAGAGTTTGTTCTGCCTGAAGAATATTGGTAGGTATTTGAATCTGCGTCTGGTGGGCCAGGACATATTCATGGCTGATGTGAATAGTCCCTGAAGGGTAATAGCTTAACTTAGTCCAGTATAATTTGCCTGTGACTCTAACTTCCCAGCGCTGGTCCCAAGGGTCGAGGATATCTAACTGAAGTTTACTTTTATTGAAATAGAAAGTGTTAGGCCCCCATCAAAATGTCTTTTCATTGTAACCCCACCATCCCTTTCTTTTTTCAGCCTCATGGAATCAGCATAACGTTTTACAGCATCCTCCATATATCTCGGGCTCTTGCCAACAATAGTCAAAAGTTTGGTCATATAAAAAGCATAGAACAGGCTGTTGGGAGCCATCAACTGATTTCAGGGACAGGGGAATGGTAAGGGCCATTTGACAGTCTTTTGGAGAGCAGTCAGCAGAGCCAGCCATATGGGTGTCTTTTGAGGGGAGAGACTCATGTACCTTAATTCTCTAGACATAAATTGAATCAGGAGCAGCTGTTGGAAGGGTCAGAAGATGTAGAAGCCTGCCTAAGATGGACTTTAGTGGGGCCCACCTGGTGGCAGGAGTAGGATGGGGAAGCATCTTGAGGTGGGGACCTTTTGATGCGCAAGATGTGATGTCAAGAACCGGTAGGATCATTCAGAAGCTTTACAGCCATAGGTGTTGTCAAAACGACTGTATGGGGCCCCATCCTCTGGGGCTCAAGGGGCTTAGGGTGAAGAGTTTTAAGAAGTATCGAGTCGCCAGGCTGTATACCCATGTGAAAGATATCAGAGTTGGTCTCTGGCGGCTGAGGCAGATATCTGTCTGCGTGGGCATGGAGAAGCTGCCTGAGGAGAGAAAGATATGGGAAATCAAAGGCCAGTGGTGGGGGCTGGGCTGGAAGATGATGGTTAATGAGAAAAGGCCGGCCGTACATGAATTCAAAAGGGCTCAGATAAGTAGGATATCGAGGAGCTGCCTGATCTGGGTGAGAGCCAGGGGCAAGAGGTCAAGCCATGATTCATGGGTCTTGATAATGAGTTTAATGAGGTGGTCCCCTTTTAACCTTTCCTGAGGACTGGGGTCTGTAGGAAACATGAAGTTTCTACTCTATATCGAGTGTCTCACAGACATTGTGAACAACTTTAAAAATGAAAGCAGGGCCGTTGTCAGATTGAATGGAGGAAGAAAGGCCAAAGCAAGAAATAATTTCTGTGACTAGAGTGGAGGCCACAACTCCAGCAGTCTCGCTGGCAGTGGGGAAAGCTTCAACCCAACCCGTGAAGGTATCTACCAGTGTTAAAAGATATTTGAAGCATCTGTGGGTGGCATGTGAGTGAAATCAACCTGCCAGTCTTGCCCAGGGAGGTGACCGTGCATTTGATGGGTAGACACGGGGGGGGGGGGTTGAGGCTCCCCTGAAGATTGACAGGAGCACAGATGTCACAGGCTGAGCAGACAGTTTTGATGAGGGAGTTTAGTGAAGGGTGTGAAAATAGAGGCTGTAGGAAGTGAGAGAGGCCCTTGGTGCCAATATAGTGAGGAGTGTACCTGGTTAATGAGTTTTAGGGCTTGTGCTTTAGGAGGGCCAAATTGCCATCTAGTATGACCCCCCCCCTTCAGTGGTGATTGAGCCCCCTTCAGCAAGAACTCTGTTGTGTTTCTCTGGAGCGTAGTGAGGTAGGAGAGAAGGAATGGAAAGGAAAAGAAGAGGAGTCGGACTAGGGTGTTTTGGGGATGTTAGTTGGGATTAAGAGTTCTTCATGTAGAAGACGTTCTATGATGGGTTTTAGACCTCTGTAGTGGGTTGCTGAAATTGGGAACTGGGGGCGGGAAGGGAAGGATGAAGGGTCTTTGAGTCGAATGAGGACGAGGGTATGGTGTGTTGCCACTACTGGGGTAGAGGTGTCCCAAACCCAAGGGTCTATGAGTTCAGGTGGGAGAGGGTACGTAGGGTGTGGTAAGGCGGGAGAGGCTGTGGGCGGAGCGGAGGAATCTGGAGAGAGAGATAGAAGAAGGGCGGAGGTTCCAGAGGAAAAGTGGAGGGTGGTGCCCAGTTTGGTTAATAAGTCCCTTCCCAATAGTGGAGCAGGACAGGAGGGCATGATAATGAAGGAATGGGTGATGGGACGGTTATCTATTAGACAGGTTAGGGGACCAGTGGTGAGGGGCTGGGGAGGAATTGCCATCAATACCCATGACTGACATCTGGGAAGGCTAAGTAGGGCCTGAAAAAGAAGGCAGGACAGAGTAGGTAGCCCCTGTGTCGACCAGAAAGGACACTGCCTTACCCGCTACCTTGACTGTTACCCTGGGCTCGGCGAGGGTGATCGGGGGTCGCCGAGTCAGGGCCTCTTCAGTCTTCACAGCCATACCCCAAACCGCCATTGGCAGGTCTAGGGATGGAAGGACTGGCTCTCCGGACCTCTGTCCTGAGGGACAGTCACTTTTCCAGTGTCCCTCTTGACCACATACCGGGCAAGGCTTGGTGGGCAGACGTGGCTGCGGGCACCACTTGGCCCCGTGGCCTTCCTTACCGCACTTGAAGCAGGTGCCTGGTGGGGTGTGGCTGGTCACCTTAGACCAGGTTGATGGCTTCTCGGGTCCCGCCCACCACAGGGCTGCAACCAAGGCCTGGGCTTGCGGGTGTGCCTTTTGGTGGACACGGGCCTCCTTTGGGACCTCTACCTGTTCATCTCAGGAATTAAAGATTTTAAATGCCATGTTCACCAGGTCTTTGATAGGGGTCTGAGGGCCCTCCTCTACCTTTTTGAGTTTCTTTCTGATATCAGGAGATGACTGGGTAATAAAGTGGGTCGCAAGGACAGTAGCCCCTGCAGGAGAGGTAGGGTCTAGGTGAGTATATTGGATAAGAGCATCTGTAAGTTGGCTGAGGAAGGTCGCAGGGTTTTCATCAGGTCTCTGAGTGATTTCTCTGAGCTTGTCATAATTAACGGCCCCATGGGCAGCGGCCTGGAGGCCAGCAAGAACGCATTGCAACATGTGATCTCAGCGGGTTCTACTATCTTGGCCGGCGGGAGTGTCTGGTTGGTATTCCCATTCTGGCTCATTGCATGGGACAGTCTTTGCCCCGACAGGCATGGTGTGGTCCATTAGATGGATTTGGTTGGTATGTCCCTGAGCCACCGCCCAGACATGCTCTTTTTATCAGTAGTAAGGGTAGAGGACAGTATAACAAAGATGTCATGCCAGGTAAGATCATATGCCTGTGTCAAGTAGCAGAACTCTTTGGTGTATGCTGTAGGGTCACTAGAAAGTAAGCCTATATGCTTCTCTATCTGGGAAAGGTTGGAAAGGGAGAAGGAACATGTACATGTATGACCCCCTCGACGCCCGCCACCTCTCATAAGGGACAGAGGAGGGACTGGTCCAAAGGGTTTATGTGAGAGCCAGTGTGATGGCGGCGAGTGGCTGGGAGGTGTGGAAGGGTGAGGTGGTGTACCTGGGGCTGGGTGACCCTAGTATGGTGGAGGCCAAGCGAGGGAAGAGCTGAGGGAGTCAGGTGGGTTGGAGAAAGCAGAAGAGGCATCTGAAGAGACACTTGGCAGAGAATTAGAGGGAGAAGAGGCAGAGGGTGGCAGGGGACTCCGCACAAGGAGGACCTGTGCAGGGTGGCAGGTCTGACAGAGGGAAGGACGGGAGCATAAACAGAAAAAGGCTTGGACATATGGGATCTCCAACCATTTGCCATTCCTGTGACAAAAATTATCAAGGTCTTGTAAAAAATTGAAATATAAAGTCCCATTCTCAGGCCATTGAGAGCCATTGTCCAATTTATATATTGGCCAGGCAGTATTGCAGTAAAAAATGAGGCACTTGGGCCAGATGTCCAAACCCAGGGCCTTCAGATTGTCCAGCAGACACCCTAGGGGCATCTCGTGGGGAATTTTAGAAGATTGGTTACCTGTGTCGCCCCAACCCAGCTGGACAGACAGGAACAGTATCCTGACTATGGAGGCAGCAAAAGTCTGGGGGACATCTCCACCAAGACTAGTCTGCCAGTACGGAAAGGGGTGGGAGGAATTCAGGCATCCCCGAATAACCTCAACCCCTCGAATGGGAGAGCTTCCAACGTGGACCCACGGTTTAACGGGTAGGAACAGTATCCTGGAAACAGAGGCTCCCAGCAGGGGATCCGGGTTGAGACAACACAGGGTGACTTACCCAGGCCAAGGTCGTCAATTAGGGACTCAAAGGCAATCAGTCGGAGATCCCAGTCCAGAATGCGAGAGTCCACAGAAGGGGTGGTGCGGCCAAAACACACTTCCTGGGTTTGGCACCAAATGTAAAGTTTTTGGCAGCGAGAGGAAAAGACAAAGTAGGGCCAAACAACGTGGCTTTATTGAGCACTCCTGGGGGAGGTTCATGGGTCCCGAGAGAGGGGCCAGAGAAGTCGTGCCACTTTGAAAGGGGTGAGGGCTTTTATGTTGCCTGAGGCAGGATGGGGACTTTTGGCAGAAAGTGCTGGGGATTTTCCACTGTGGCCCTTTGTCTGTTCTTGAGAAATGGGAGGGGCTGGCAGTATCTGCAGATTCCAGGAACTGAAACTTTCTTATCTGGGTGAACACTGGGGTGTGGTTGTTCTCAGCCAGGCCTAACAGTTGTTTTTTTGGCAGGTCTGGTCTCGTGAGCCTTTTCTTTTTTATCTAGGGAGGGGAGTGGGGCCCGCCACCAGCCTTACAATTATGGCTTATAATGCTGACTCTCCCAGGCCCCTGAGAAAGGGATTTTAGCAAGGAAAAAAGTCAGAGTTCAGTCCTCAAAAGTAACCATTTGGAATATGCCAGAGCACTCCAATCTACTTAACAGGTCTGCCCTCAAGAGAAACTATTTAATCAGAGCTTAACCTATGGGAGTTTTTCAGAGAATAATTGATCTGGGGGAAGGGAAATACCCAACTCAAGCCCTACCTAGCCATCCTTTCCCACCTAAGTGGCGGAAAAACTGAGCAGTACTGGTAAAGTTCACAGCCCAGGGTTATAGGCTCACTAAAAGACTGAGACCTGGCCAGCATGGTGGCTCACACCTGTAATCCTAGCACTCTGGGAGGCCAAAGCGAGTGGATCACCCAAGGTCAGGAGTTCTAAACCAGCCTGAGCAAGAGCGAGACCCTGTCTCTACTAAAAATAGAAAGAAATTAATTGGCCAACTAAAAATATATAGAAAAAATTAGCCGGGCATGGTGGCGCATGCTTGTAGTCCCAGCTACTCGGGAGGCTGAGGCAGAAGGATTGCTTGAGTCCAGGAGTTTGAGGCTGCTGTGAGTTAGGCTGATGCCACGGCACTCTAGCCCGGGCAACAGAGTGAGGCTCTGTCTAAAAAAAAAATACTGAGACCTAACTGGACTATAGATGATAAGTCCCCTTCCCTGTCCCCTGTACTTTATCATCATATCACTCAAGTTCTGATTACTAAAGTCCCTTTTGCCCAGTGCATTGTGTCTATATTTCAACCAAAAAAAATCACAAGGCATAGTAAAAGGCAAAAACACACAGTTTGAAGAGACAGAGCAAGCATCAAAAGAAGAGGCAGATATGGCAACAATGTTGAAACTATCAGACCATGAATTGAAAACAATTATGATGAACATGCAAAGGACTCTAATGGAAAAAGTAGACGACATATATAACAGATGGGATAATGAAAGCAGGGAGGTGAGAATTCTGAAAAAGAATCAAAAAGAAATTATATAGAGCAAAAACACTGTCACAGAAATGAACAATGCCTTTGATGGGCTCACTGGTACTGGACACAGCTGAGGAAACAATCTCTACTCTTGACGATACGTCAGTAGAAACTTCCAAAACTGTGAGGCAAAGAGAAAAAGGACTGGGGGCGGGGGGATGGAACAGAATATCCAAGAAAAGTGGGTCAACTACAAAAGGAGCAAATACACATAATGAGAACACCAGAAGGAGGAGAATGGATCAGAACAAATACTTGAAGCAATAACGACTGAAATTTCACCAGATTAATGTCAGATGCCAAACCATAGATCCAAGATGCTCTGAGAACAGCAAGTAGGATAAATGCCAAAAAAGAAAAAAAAACCCTAGGCATATTATATTCAAACTACAGAAAATGAAAGATAAATAAAAGCAGTCTGAAAGAAGGCAGTGGGAAAAAACAGTTCATCAATAGAGTAACACATCAATAGAGTAACAAAGATAAGAATTATATCCAACTCCTCCTCAAAAACTATGCAAGCAAGGGCTGGGCATGGTGGCTCACACCTGTAATCCCAGCACTTTGGGAGGCTGAGGTGGGAGGATTGCTTGAGGCCAGGAGTTCAAGACCAGCCTGGGCAACCTAGGGAGACCCCCATCTCTACCAAAAAAATCAAAATAAATTATCCAGATGCAGTGTCATGCACCTGTAGTCCCAGCTACTGAGGAGGCTGAGGTGGGAGAGGCCTAGGAGGTCAAGGCTGCAGTGAGCAATGATCACACCACTGCACTCCAGCTTGGGCAACAGAGCAAGACCCTGCCTCCAAAACAAAGCAAAATAAAAACCATGCAAGCAAGAAGAGAGTGAAGTGAAAAATTTAAATTGTTGAGATAAAAAAAAGCAACAACAAACCACCAACCTAGAATTCTTTATCCTGCAAAATTATCTTTCAAAAGTGAAGGCTAAATGAAGACTCCTCAGACAAACAAAAATTAAGGAAAGGCCAGGCACAGTGGCTCACACCTGTAATCCTATCACTCCAGGAGGCCAAGGCAGGAGAATGGCTTGAGGCCAGGAGTTCAAGATCATGATGAGCAAGAGCAAGATCCCATCTCTACAAAAAATAGAAAGAGTATATGGGCATGGTAGCACATGTCTGAAGTCCCAGCTGCTTGGGAGGCTAAGCCAGGGAGGATCACTTGAGCCCAGGAGATCAAGGTTGCAGTGAGCTATGATGATGCCATTACACTCTAGCCCAGGCAACAGAGCAAGACTCTGTCTGAAAAAAAAATGAGGAAATTTACTGCCAGTAGATCCACCTAGCAAGAAACATTAAAAGAAGTTCTTCAGAGGAAAAATAAATGATATAGGTCAGAAACTCAGATCTATGTAAAGAAAGGAGGGCATTAGGGAAGGAATAAGTGAAGATAAAATAAAAACTTTTATATTATTTATAATTTATCTAATAGATAAGTTTATTCAAAATAATAGCAATATTGCAATGAATAGTTATAGCTTATGAATAAGTGAAATGAATGGTGGTAATGATAAAAGAGAAGGGAGGGAGGAATTAGGAATATTTTGTTATTATAAGGTACTTACACTACACATAAAGTGGGTAGTGGTATTTGAAGGTGGACTTGAATTAGTCGTAATGTATATTGCAAACTCTAGGGCAACCACTAAAAAAGTTTTTAAAAAGGAATTATAATTGATATACTAAGAAAAGGGACAAAAATGGATTCCACAAAATGCTCAATGAAAAACAAAAAAGGAATAAAAAAGGTGGAAGGCAAAAATAGGAACAAAGAATAAGGGCAACAAATAGAAAACAGTAATAAATATGGTAGCTTTTAATCCATCTTTATCAATAATCATTTTAAACATCAATGGTCTAAATAGACCAATTAAAATACAGAGATTGTCAAAGTGGATCAAAAAACAAGACCCAACTGTATGTTATCTACCAGAAACCCATATAGATTAAAAGTAAAGGGCAGCCAGGTGCGTTGGCTCATACCTGTAATACTAACATTTTGGGAGGCTGAGACAGGAGGATTGCTTGAGGCCAGGGGTTCAAAAAGTAAATGGTTGGGGAAAGATATAGCATACAACACTAATTAAAAGAAAGCAAGAGTAGCTATCTTAAGTAAAGACAGAGTAAATGTCAAAGCAAGGAAAGTTATCAGGGATAAAGAGAAACATTGCATAATGATAAAGAGGTCAATTCTCCAAGATGACATAATAGTCCTTAATGTGTTTACAATGAGAAATAGATGTATGCAAGGAGAAATAAGTGAATCCACTATGATAGTTGGAGACTTCAACATCCCTCTGTCATAAATGGACAGATCCTCCAGGCAAAAAGTAAGTAAGGACATAGTTGAATTCAACAGCACCATCGATCAACTGGTTATAATTGACATCTATAGACTACTTCATCCAGCCAGCAGATTACAAATTCTTCTCAAGCTCACATGGAAAATTCACCAAGGTAGACCACATTTTTGGCCATAAAACACACCTTAACAAATTTAAAAGAATAAAAATCATACAGTGTATGCTTTCAGACCAACAACGTAATTAAACTAGAAATCAATAAGAGAAAGACAGCTGAAAAGTCTCTAAACATTTGGAAATTAAACAACACATGGCTTGTTTTAGTCCATTCAGGCTGTTACAACAGAATATCACAGACAGGGTGGCTTATAAACAACAGAAATTTATTTCTCATGGTTCTGGAGGCTGGGAAGTTCAGATCAAGGTACCATAAGATCAAGGCACTAGCAGATGTGGTGCCTAGTGAGGGCTTGCTTCCTGGTTCATAGATGGCCATTTTCCTGCTGTGTCCTTAATACGGAAGAAGGGGCAGGGAGCTCTCTGGGCTCTATTTTAGAAGAGTGCTAATTCCATTCACAAAGGAGCTCTAAAGACCTAATCACTTCCCAAATACCATCACATTGGGGATTAGGTTTCATCATATAAATTTGGGAGGAACATAAGCATTTAGTCTATAGCATGAATCAAAGAAGAAATTTCAAAGGAAATTTTAAAATTTTTGAACAAAATTAAAATGAAAATACACCTTATCAAAATTTGTGGGATGCAGCAAAAACAGTGCTCACAGGGAAATTTATAGCATTGAATGCACATGGTAGAATAAAAGAAAGATCTAAAATCAATAATCTAAGCTTCTATCTTAAGAAACTAGAAAAAGAGCAAATTAAGTCTAAAGTAAACAGATGAAAAGAAATAAAAATTAAAACAGAAATTAATGAAATTGAAAATAGGAGATCAATAGAGAAAATAAGCAAAACCAAAAGCTAGTTCTTTGAAAAGATCAAAAAAAGCAATAAGCTTCTACCCAGACTAATTCAGAAAAAAGAGAAGATATAAAGTATTAATGTCATAAATTAAGGAGGGACCATCTCTAATGGTCTAATAGACATTATAAGGATATAAAGTAACATTATGGACAACTTTATACCCACAAATTTGATAACTTAAATATAATTGATCGATTCCTTGAGAGACATCCACCAAAACTCACAAAAGGAGAAAGAGATAATTTGAATAGGACTGTATATACATTAAAAAATTGAATCAATAATTAATAACTTTCCTCTGCATGTACTACTAGTTCTCTAGAAATAAGTATGTTTAAAGTAAAGCAACTTGAAACTCTACACAGGGCTTGTTTTCCAAACAAGTATTATTGTTTAGAGGAGCACAGTTATGAACTAAACCCTACCCATATGTGTTGTAAAACTGTTTTGAAAAGTGAGGCTTGTGAATAGAAATGTAGTGCCCAAGTCACGATCCACTTAAAACTTGTAACAAATACAGATAAGTTAAAAAAAATAATTAATAACCTTCCATAACAAACAGCACCAGGCCCCATAGATTCACTGGCAAATTCTATCAAACATTTAAGGAAGAAATGATGCCAATTTTCAATATTATCTTCCATAAGATAGAAGCAAAGGAAACACTCCCTAACTCATTCCATGAAACCTAATACCAAAACCAAACAGACATTATGAGAAAAAACTACAAACCAGTATCTTCTTGTTGCAAAAATCCTCAACACAATATTAACAAATTGAATCCACTAATGTATAAAAGGAATTATATACCAGGACCAAGTGGGATTTATTTCAAATATGCAAGGATGGTTCAACATTTGAAAATCAGCTTATGTTATCCATCACATCAATAGGCTAAGGAAGAAAAACCACAATTTTTTCAATAGACAAAGAAAAAGCATTTGACAAAATCCAACATCCATTCATGACAAGAACTCTCAGCAAACTAGAACTTCCTCAACTTGATAAAGACCAAGGCAATCACTGCAGCATCAAAAATAAACAAATGGGATCTGATCAAATTA
>VBSM01001468.1:1050649-1068936 GCA_008086735.1 Cheirogaleus medius | reverse complement strand
TTTGTTGGATGGAGGGCGGGCGGGAGGGGGGAGGAAGTGTAGAGTTACATAATGCAAGCCATGCGTGCCACCTGGGGATTGGACTCGCTTGAAGCTCTGACATGTGGGGGAGAGGAGTGGTAGGGGCAATGTATGTAACCCTAACAGTATTTGTACCCCCATTATATGATGGAATAAAAGGAAAAACAAAACAAAAAAAAGAACATCTGTAAAAAACCTACTACTCCATCATACTTAATGATGAGAAACTAGATGCTTTCTTGCAAAGATCACAAGCAATGAAAGAATATGTAAGGAAGAGTGGAAATAAAAAAATCAACATTTGGCAATCATCAATAGTGACTGAATCAGGCAGGGAATTTGATGAGGAATAGGTGTTGATGTAGTCTGGGAATTATTTTTTCTAGATGATTTGAAGACAAGATCAAGGTTCATTTTTTTTCCATACTAACTTTCTTAGTTTGTGCTGTTGTTACAGAATACTTGAGACTAGGTAATTTATAAAGAACAAAAATTTATTTCCCCATCGTTCTGAAGGCTGAGAAGTTTGAGATTAAAGCACCGGCATCTGGGTGAGGGGGCCTTCTTGCCGCATCCTCTGGAGGAGACCAACACTATGTCCTCACATGGTGGAAGACTGAAGGGCAAAGAGGCAAATAGGGCCCCGGCTCATCATTTTATTTATAATGGCATTAATCCATTCATGGGGGCAGAGCCCCTGTTATCTTAAAGCCTCCCATCAGACCCCACCTCCCAACACTGTTGCATTGGGGATTAAGTTTCAACATGAATATTGGAAGGGAGAAAAACATTCAAACCATAGCACTAACTAAGCTTGGCAGACACTAACATGATCAGTTTATTAGAGTTAATGTCACCAATGGTGGGACATGTCAACATCCTGATTCAATGAGTTCAGCAGGGCAATGCATCACTTTAGTGATGTTTCTGCCAGGAATGCATAACTTGACACTGGTCATGAGGAAATACACCTGGATAGTCCCGAACTGTTGTTTAAAATTGTCTCGGGCTCCACTGCCCAATATGGGCAATAGCCATATGTGACTACTGAATACTTGAAATGTGATGAGTGTAAACAGAGATGTACTTTAAGTATAAACACACCAGATTTCAAAACCTCATTAATATTAAATAATTTTGATATTGATTACATATTAAATTAATATTTTGACATACTAAGCTAAATATATAATTGTTATCTTTTTTCCTTTTTATTTTGTCCTTAATGTGACTACTAGAATATTTTGAATTATATATGCAGCTTGTATTATATTTCTACTGAGCAGTATCTATTTAGGACAAGAGGGGCAAAGAAGGGCTTAGTTATCATTCTGGGTCGAAAGATGCTAAGGAGACCTGAAAAGTGATTGAAAAAGTGTTCCTGGACAGAACTTACAGTAGACAGAAAAAATGACATTTTTGTGATAGTTGGTGAGATTTTAATAGTGTCTGGATTAAATAGTAGTGAATTAATATCAACTTCTTGATTTTGGGGGCAATGTGGTGCTTATGTAGGAGTATGCTTTTGTTTTGAGGCAATATACACTAAAATGTTTAGGTTATCATGTCTACAGCTTGCCTCCAAACAGTTAAAGACTACATGTGTTCACATATATATGTGTTCATATATATATATATAAAAGGGTGTGATAAAAGAGAGGTTCCTTTGCATGTTGCCACTTGGTGAATCTGAGTCAAGAACACAGGCGTTTTGTGGTGTGCTTGCAACTTTTCTTAAATAATTTTTTTAAATGTTGCAAGCCACATATTTTTTAAAAATTCACATTACTTAATATCTGAAAAGGAAAATATACAAAATATATAAAGAATACCTTCAAATCAATAGTAAAAAGACAACCTAGTAAACAATGGTTGAAATACTCAGACATTTCGCTGAAGATATACAAATTTAGAATAAATACATATATGCATAATAAGTATATGACAAAGAGTTTAAATTAAAAGCACAGTAAGATACTATTTCACATTCAAAAGAATGGCTAATAATAAAAAGATAGACAACATCAAATACTGACAGAGATGTACAACAATTGGAACTCTTATGCACCACTATAGGAGTGCACAACTATCTTGGGAAAACACTTGGAATTTGCTTTAAGTTTTTTTTGCATCATTATTTTAAGGTTTCTATCGGATAGTTTCACCCTCTGGGCCATCTCTGGGTTTACTTGTATTAACTACTTCCTCTCATCATGGGTTACATTTTATTGTTTTCTACATGAAGTCATTTTTTTATTATAAAGTTGACCCTCAAACAACATGGGTTTGAAATGCCTGGGTCCACTTGCATGTGAATTCTCTTCCACCTCTGCCACTCTGAGACATCAAGACCAACCTCTCTTCTTCCTCCTCAGCCTACTCAGTGTGAAGACAATGAGGATGAAGACCTTTGTGATGATCTACTTCCACTTAATGAATAGTAAATATATTTTCTCTTTCTCATGATTTTCTTAACATTTGCTTTTCTCTAGCTTACTTTATTGTGATAAAACAGTATATAATGCATGTAACATACAAAATATGTGTTAATTGACTGTTTATTGTACCAATAAGGCTTCTGGTCAACAGCAGGTTATTGTATTAATAGTTAAATTTTCAGGGAGTCAGAAGATATATGCAGATTTACAACTGCACAGGGGCTTGGTGCCCCTAACCCTTGCATTTTCACGGGTCAATTGTATTCTGAAAACATGATTTAAAAAAAAGAATGGAGATGTGAGCAAACAGTGTTTCCCTTCAGAAAAGTTCACACTCCTTGCATCTGACTGACAGAATGAGAGGCTGAGTAAATGTGATCTACCCTTAAAATTGGGTCTGGGATATGTTGCAACTGAAATTTGACTCAGTTCACCATTTGTCTTAGCTCAGACTGTCATAACAAAATACTATAAACTGGGTAGCTTAAACAACAAAAATTTATTTCTTATAGTTCTGGAGAGTAGGAAGTCCAAAATCAAGGTGCTGGTCAATTCAGCTTCTGGTTTCTCTCTTCCTGGCTTGAAGACAGCCACCTCCTTGTTGTATCTTCACATGGCCTTTCCTTGGTGCATTCATATGATGAGAAAGAAAGAGATACCTGTCTCTCCTCTTCTTACATAGCCTCTAGTCCCATGATAATAGCCCCACCTTCATGACCCAGTCTAACCCTTACTAATTCCTAAAGGCATCATGTCCAAATACCATCACATTGGGGGTGTTTCAACATATGAATTTGGGGGATACACAAACATTTAGTCCATAACAACTTTGGTTTGAAATATTTTGAGAGTAGTGATCAGAATTTCCCTTACATAGGGTTTGGGATATGAGCACCACAATATTCCAAAGATCTATTTTTGTTTTCAGTCACAACTCCAGCTATCAAAATGACAGGAGAGCTTTCTCTGTTTTACAACCTGGTTGCCAGATGTTTGGGTCACTGAGTTCTCCTGGATTTCTCTGCATTAGGACAACTTTCTGCTGCTTTGCACCTGTTGAGAGTGGCCTCTTTATAGACTATGAAGGCCCAGAATACTCAGGGATTTCCTTCAGTTATTTTGCCACACTCCCACCTTTGATATCTAAATTCCAGGAGTTTCTGGAGTAGTTTTTCTTAGCTCACCTCCCACAACTTTCTACCTTACTTAGGGGAGCACTCCTCAGTGGGAATTGTGTTCCCACTCTTGGCTTTTGGGATACTACCCTAAGCAGTTGGAAAAGGCTCTGTGGGAATGAGTTTGCAGGTGAGTGCATACTTACACTCTAACTGGTGGTCTTTGGAATGCTAATCAGCCACATCTACCCACCTGTAGCCATCAAAAGTTCATTAAAGATTTGTCTTGTGTGACAATTAATATTATATGTCAACTTGTCTAGGCTATAATGCCCAGATGTTTGATCAAACACCAGTCTAGATGTTGCTATGAAGGCATTTTTGGAGATATAATTAATATTTAAATCAGTAGACTTTGAGTCACCAGATAGTGACTCCAATTACATATGCTGTACCAGATGTGGTTTTATTGCTTGAGCCTGCGATGCAGCAATTGATTTGGCAAATACATTTTTCTCCATATCTGTTAGTACAGACCAGCAGAAGCAGCTTACTTTCAGCAATTCACCTTCACTACTCTACTTCAGGGGTAAATCAATCCTCCAGCACTGTCATAAGTTAGTTCGTAAGGATCTCAATCACCCTTCCCTTCCACAAGACATCACTTTGATTCATTGCATCAATGACATTCTGCTGACTGGATCTAGGAAGCAAGAAGTAGCAACTACTCGAGTTATATTGGTGTGTCATTTTTGTGTTCCAGGGGGTAGGAAATAAATCTGACAAAAATTCAGGGGCCTTCAAACTCATTGAAATTTCTAGGACTCCAGTGGTGTGGGCATGTTGAGACATCCTTTTGAAGGTAAAGAATAATTTGTTGCATCTAGCTCCTTATACCACCAAAAGAGAGGCACAATACCTCACAGGCTTTTTGGAATTTGGGAGCAACATATCCCTCAATTGGGTATGCTACTCTGGCCCATTTGCTGAGTGACCCAAAGAGCTGCTACTTTTGAGTGAGACCCAGAACAAGAGATGGCTCTGCAACAGGCCCAGGCTACTGTGCAAGCTGATCTGCCACTTGGCTCATATGAGCCAATTAATCTAATGGTGCTTAAAGTGTTGTTGTTAGATAGGGATGCTGTTCAGAGCCTTTGGCAGCCCCTATAGGTTATTCACAGTGCAGGCCTTTAGGATTTCAGAGCAAGGCCCTGCCATCACCCGCAGGTAACTACTCTCCTTTTGAGAGGCAGTTTGGCCAGCTTCTGGGCCTAGTAGAAACTAATGCCTAGGCATTAGTTTCTGCGAATACAAGGGACAACAAGTTACCATGTGACCCAAGATACCCATCATAAACTGGGTATTATCTGAGCCACCAAGCTGTAAGGTCAAGTATGCACAGCAATGCTCCATCATCAAATGAAAGTGGTGGATATGAGATTGGGCTGGAGTGGGCCCTGTACATACAAATAACTTACATGAGGGTGTGACCCAAATGACAATGGCCCCCACTCCTGCTATATTACCTTCTCTCTCCCAGCATACACCTATGGCCTCATGGGGAGTTCTCTGTGTTTGATTGACAGGAAAAGAAAGCAAACTCAGGCCTGACAGATGGTTCTGTGTGATATATAGGTACCACCCAATAGTGGAGAGCTGCCACTCTGAAGCCTGCAGGCCCTCTCTGGGACATCTTTGACAAGCCCAGGTGAAGTGAAATCTTCCCAGCAGGCAGAACTTGCAGCAGTGTGCCTAGTTACTCACTTTGCTTGGAAGGAGAAATGGCCAGATGTTCATTGGTACACCCATACACGGGGTGTGGCCCATGGTTTGGCTGGATAGTTAGGGACTGTAATTGTTATGAGGACTCTAATTGTTAAGAGTATTTCTTCATTATTTTGTGTATCAAATTGTATATATATATTGCTTATATGCACATGTATATGTATGCATTTGTGTAGATATACATAATTCTTTGTTTTCTTCCCTCTTCTGTCCCATTATCATATAACATATATATATACAACCTTAATATCATAGTATTTAAGTTACTGGATATCAAGTGCAGTCAGCATCACTCAAGGGCTTTATATTCTCTTCCAAGGAAGAATTAGTGCATTTTTGTTTTACACAGGATAGTTGTATCATGTTAGGTGGAGTTATGTCCATACATAAGGAAATATGTATGACTGCCAAGTGGATAAGAAGTGGATTGTAATGGTTAATGTTTTGTGTCAACATGACTAGCTATGGTGCACAGTTTTTTTTATAAACACCAGTCTAGATGTGCTATTTATTTATTCATAGGCAGGGTCTTTCTCTGTCACCCAGGCTGGAGTGCAGTGGCATGATCATAGCTCACTGCAGCCTCCAACTCCTGTGCTCAAGTGATCCTCCTGCTTCAGTCTCCTGAGTAGCTGGGACTACAGGTGCATGCAACCACATCTGGCTAATTTTTTTCTTATTTTTTTGTAGAGATGGAGTCTCGTTATGTTGTCCAGGCTGGTCTTGAACTCCTGGCCTCAAGTGATCCTCACACCTTGGCCTCCTAAAGTGCTGGGATTACAGGCATGAGTCACTGCACCTGGCCTTGAATGTATTTTTTAAATGTGTGTGATGGTTATATGTACCTGTACATTCTATTAGTTTTATTTCTTTGGAGAATCATGACTAATATATGTACTTTCTGTCTCCACAGATTTCCCTATTCTGAACTTTCATATGAGATGAAATCATAAAGTATGTAACTTTTTGTGACCAGCTTTTTTTTCATTGAGTATGTTTTTAAGTTTCATCAATATTATATTAATAGCATGTATCAGTACTTCATTTCTTTTTATAACTGAATAATATTCCATTGTATGGATATACCACATTCTTGTTAATCTGTTCATCTGTTGATAGATATTTAGTTTTTTTCTGTCTTTTGACCATTATTATTAATGCTGCTATAAACATTCATGTACAAGTTTTTGGTGTGGATGTATGTTTTCATTTCTCTAGAAGTAGAATCTCTGAGTTATATGGAAATACTATGTTTAATTATTTGGGGAACTGACAAACTGTCTTCCAAAGTGATCACACCATTTTATGAATACATCCCCACCAGCAGTGTATGAGAGTTCTGATTTCTCCAGTTCCTTATCAACACTTAATACATTGCTATACGTAGTACTTTATATAATTTTTTGTCTTTTAAAGAAGCCGAGAGAAGGAGAGCAGGTATACATTTATAGCGTTTGTTATATTAACTTTCTTATTTATCCTTTCTCATTCTCATTTGCTCCTGTGGATTTGAGTTATCATCTGGTGTGATTTCCTGAGTCTAATATAACTTTGCTTTCACCCCCTCTTTTGTGCTGTTAATAAAGTGTGCATTTAAATATATAACTTTTCTGTATGTTATAAGCAAAAAATACAATTATACACATATTGTTTCATAAAACTGCTTTCTAGGAAAATAAATATGCATTTATACTGTTTTATGCTTATATAATTACTTATACCAGTGCCCTTGGTTTCTTCATTGAATTCAAATTACTGTCTGGTATATCTTGATTTCAGCCTAAAGAACTTCCTTTAGTATTTCTTATAAGATGTGTTTATTAGCAACAAATTCTCTCAGTTTTTTGTTTATCTAGGAATTTCTTTATTTTACCTTCATTTTTGAAACAATTTCCCAGAATTTTTTTTTTAATTTCAACAGTTTGGAAGTCATACCCCTGGCCGTCTGGCCTCTGTTGTTTCTGATAAGAAGTCCTCATTACATTTATGATGATTCCCTTCTATGTGACAATTCATTTCCTTCTTGCCAGTGTTAAGATTTTCTCTTTATCCTTTGACATTTTAATTCTCATGTGTTTAGCTGTATCTTTTATGTTTAGCCTACTTGGGATTTATTGAGTATCTCAGATGTGGAGGTTAATGTTTTCCCTTCAGTTTAGGAAGTTTTCAGCCATTATTTCTTTTTTCCTCTCTTCTTCTGTTAAAGGTAGAAGAGTGCTCAGTAGTTTTCCACATTTCACTATGGCTCTGTTCATTTTTTATTCTTTGTTTGTTTTTTTTCCTTCTGTTGCTAATAGATTAGGCTGACTGCCTAATCTATTAATATATCAAGCTATCTTGAACTTCCCTGGTTCTTTTGTCAGATCAAATCTACTGGTAAGCCCCTTTATTGAATTTTTCACTCTAGTAACTGTATTTTTGGACTCCAGAATTTCTATTTGGTTCTTTTTAATAATATTTTCTCTCTCTTTATTAATATTCTCCATTTGATGAGATATTATTATCTTTATACCTTTATTTCCTTAAACATTGTAATAGTGGAAGGGATGCGTGACGTACCTAGCTCCATTTTGTTTCTGACCCCATATGGTAATATCCTTTAGGTTAAAAACTTCTACTTAGGTTGACAGTAGGCTAGAAGAAAGGTGATAACAATCTCTTTTTAAACACCAACTCCTGGGGAGATAAGGAAATCATACATATGAGTAACAATTGCTATATTGAAGATATGTAGAAACATCCTGACTTTCATCTTTCAAAGTTAACATACCAAGAACAGAGAAGTTTTACAATCTCCTCAGACCCTTGCTGACTCCCAGATGTCTACAGTCCTTGGTTATCTCTTGCAACCCAAACTCCCTGTTTTTCCCCCTTGCCTTAAAAGAAAAAGATGCCTAAAGTTCATACTCACTTAAGGTAGTTCTTTAGGACATTCATCCTCTGTCTTCCCAGTTTTCTGGCTCTCCGAATAAAAGTCGCTTCCCTTACCCCATCACTTTGCCCCTTGACTTATTGGCTGTCCAGCAGCGAGTGGTACTGAGCTTGACCTTGGTTATAGTTTCCTGTAGTTTTTTGAACACATTTATTACAGCTGCTTTTAAGTCTTAGCTAAATCTGATATCTGGGTTCTCAAAGGCAGTTTCTGTTGCCTGCATTTTTGCTAGCAAATGGTTATACTTTCCTGTTTCTTTGCATTTTGTAATTTTTTTGTTGAAAATTGGATATTTTTCATAATATACTGTAGAAAGTGTGACTATCAATAGCTGGAAAAATATCCAGTTTGACCCCCCCACCCAGGGTATATTCTTGCATTTAGTGACTTGTCTGGGCTATTATAATGAAGTCCATTTCCCTTGCATGCAGCATACAGCCTCTGATGCTGTTCCTTAGAAAGTTCAGCCCTGGGCAAATGTACAGTTACCCTAGAATAGCAATGTTTCTAGCAAGGCTCTTTTAGACTGTCTCTTTCCCTGATCTCTTTAATAAGCTGTCTGTCTCGTTGGCTAGTCATTACTAATTTCCAGCTGCCCTAGAGCATAAGTTGCTCTGCATAAGTTGCTCTGCAGCGATCCATTTAAATTCAGGCCCCTTTGCCGGTATAGTCTTTGAGGTCAGGCTTTAAGATTCATTTTGATTACAGGAGTATTCTTCATAGCTGTCTTTTTGCTTGGTTTTCTCTGGTAACTTCTAGTTGGTTTATGGTTTAGCTTGTTGCTCTCATGTAGCTAGTCACTTCCTTAATTGCCAACACCACAAAATCTCCATTGTTTTCAACAGTTTCCTAAGCTTTAACTTTCCTACACTCTGTCCCAAATACAGTCAGTTCTCACAGAGACAGCTTCAAAGCTCTCTGTTCTTAGGGCCTGTTTCTCCCTCTGTGCAAAAACCTCTGTGCCACTGCTCTGGAGCTTGGGGCAGGAACAGTGGCCCAATTCTCTGAGTGACAATCCTGCTTTGCAGGCAAGCCACTGGACGAGGACCATGATCTTTGGTATTCTTGGCTTGCCACACCTGGCATGAAGCGTTCACCCTATAGGCATGCTGTGGCCAGGGCAATCAGAGTCCCCATATTTTCAGTCTGCTATCACTGGAACAGAGCCTGTGCTCTCTGAGCAGAGTCTGGGTAGTGAAAGAGAGCTTCTGATCCCTCAGTGCACTTACATGGAACATATCCTCTGGAAGAATGATGAGAAATTCTAGTGGCTTGTCCTTTCCAGAGAGACATAGGAAGGTGAGCAGAGCAGGAGCCCTGTGTTCTTTGCTGCACCTGCCCATAACTGGAGCTCCCATTATGTTGAGCTGAGTGGACGAGAGGAAATAGTTCATGGTTCAAATGTCAAAGACTCTTGCTATGCTTACTGAGATTTAGTAGATTTTCTTGAGTAACTTTTTCTTCATTTTCTGTATACCCTTAAAACAACTTCCAGAAACTTTAAATGGCTGTTTTTTTAAAAAAAATTTCACTATTAAGGTTGTTACACTAGAGAGAAGGTCCATGGAAATCCTCTTTTTGTCATTCCAGAAGTCAACTACTTTATTTCTTTTTCTACTAGTAGATCCTCTAAAACAATGTGGAATAGAAGTGGTGCAAGTGGAAATCTTTGCCTTGTTCCCAATCTTAGGGGACAGCATTCAGTGTTTCACCATTAAGTACAATGTTAGCTGTGAGATTTTCAACAATGTTCTTTATGAATTGAAAAATTATCTTATACTCCTATTTGCCCACATTTATTATCATGGTTGTTGGATTTTGTCAAATTCTTTTCCTGCATCTATGGAGATGATTATATAGTTTTTCTTTTTTTGGTTTGTTAATATAATGAATTACAACAAACTGATTTTCAAATGTTAAAACAACCTTTCATTCCTTGTAGAAACCCACTTGGCTATGACATATTATTCTTTTAAAACTATTGTTGTATTCCATTTGCTTAAAATTTAGTTTAGAAATTTTGCATGTACATTTTCAGGAATATTGACCCATAGTTTTATTTTCTTACAGTATCTTTGTCTGCTTTCATGTCACACTAATGTTGGTCTCATGAAATAATTTGGGAAGGATTCTCTTGTCTTTGATTTTCTGAAAGATTTTGTGTACAATCAATATTATTATTTTACTAGTTAAGCCATCTGGAACTGAAGTTTTCTTTGTGGGAAGATTCATAAAATATATTCAATTTCTTTAATAAATATAGGGTTGTTTGGATAAATTTTTTCATAAATGAGATTAGGTAATATGTGTTTTCAAGGAATCTTTTTATTTAATCTACATTGTCAAATTTATTGTCAAATTGTTGTTCACAATATTCTCTTATTTTTATTTTAATATCTGTTGACTCATTAGTGATGTAATCTTTATCATTCCTGATATGGGTCATTTGTTTGTTCCCTCTCTTTTCTTAACCACTCTGGCTAGAGGTTTATCAATTTCATTTATCTTCTCAAAGAACAAGCTTTTGAGTCCATTGATTTTCTCTTGTTTTTCTATTACATTGATTTCCACTCTGATGCCTATTATTTTCTTTCTCCTGCTTAATTTTAGTTATATTTGCTCTTATGTTTTTAGTTTCTGAAGGTCAAATCTGAGGTCTTTCATTAAAGACTTATCCTTTTTTAAAAAAATGTGTTTAGTGCCTTACGAGTGCAGTTGTAGTGGCATCTCACAAATTTTCATGTGTTTTTACTTTCATCCAGTTCAAATTACCTTCTAATCTCCCCTTTTGATTTTCACTGTGACTCATGGGTTATTTAGAAGCATGTTATTTAGTTTCCAAATATTTGATTATTTTCCAGATATATTCAGGTATTAATTTACAATATAACTCCAATATGGTCAGAGAATGTATTTTGAATGACTTGAATTCTTTTAAATTTATGAGACCTCTTTCATGGCCCCAAATATAATCTCTTTTGGTAAATATTCCATGTATTTTGCATTGAAGCAAAGAGTGTTTTATAGATATTAGGTTTTTTAATGTTGTTTAAGTCTTTTATTAATATATCCTTGCTGATTTTCTATTTATTCTACCAAATATAACATTTCGTATGTCTAGAAAAAGGACAGGGATATGAGATCTCAAACTGTAATTATGGATAACTTCTCCTATGTATTTTTTCAGCTCCCTCATTGGGCACGTAAACATTTAGGATTGTATGCCCTCTTGATAAAATGACCCCTTTATCTATTATGATATAATCTTTTTATCTTATTGTATTTTTTTCCTCTGAAATCCACTTTGTCTCATATTAACATATCTATTTTGGCTTTCTTTCAACCAGTTTAAGCATGGTATATTTTTTCATACTTTTACTTTTAACCTATTTTTGTCTTTATATTTATCAGCAACATATAGTTGATTTTTTTTTTTTTTTTTTTTTTTTTTGAGACAGAGTCTCACTCTGTCCTCTGGGCTAGAGTGCCGTGGCATCAGCCTAGCTCACAGCAACCTCAAACTCCTGGGCTCAGGAGATCCTCCTGCCTCAGCCTCCCAAGTAGCTGGGACTACAGTTTTTCTATATATTTTTAGTTGGCCAATTAATTTCTTTCTATTTTTAGTAGAGACAGGATCTTGCTCTTGCTGGGGCTGGTCTTGAACTCCTGACCTTGAGCAATCCGCCCGCCTCGGCCTCCCAGAGTGCTAGGATTACAGGTGTGAGCCATTGTGCCCGGCCTGATTATTATTTTTTAAATTCAACCTTACAATCTATACCTTTAAATCAGGGTCTTTAGTCAACTTACATTTAATGTGATAATTGATATAATTAAGATTAAATCTACCATCTTGCTATTCCTATTCTATTTGTCTCATCTGTTTTTTGTTCCCTTTTAAAAATCTTTTTCTACTTCCATTGGAATATTTTTTATGATTTTTGCTTATCTCCTTTATTGGCTTATTAACTATGACTCTTTGTTTTGTTACTCTGATTGCTTTAGCATTCATAATGTACATCTTTAACTTATCACAGGCTACCTTCAAGTGATATTATAATATTCAAATATATAATATAAGACCCTGCCAGTGGTCTGGTTTCATTTCTCCCCTGCTGACCTTTATGCTAATATCATACATTTTATTTTTACATATGTCATAAACCCGATAATATATTGTTACCATTTTTAAGCAATTACCTTTTAAAGAGATTTAAATAATAAGAAAAATACTTCTATATTTACTTATGTATTTATCATTTCTGATGTTCTTCATTTCTTTACATAGATCCATGTTTTCATCTGGTACCATTTTTCTTCTACTGAATGACTTCCTTTAACATTTTTTAGAATTTGTATCTCCTAGTGATTAATTAGTTTCAGTTTTTTATGCCTAAAAAATGATATTTTTGAAAGCTATTTTTGCTCTGTAATATATTCTAGGTTGATAATTTTTGAGTATTTAAACATGTTTCTGCACTATCTTCTTGCTTGCATTTTTTTCTGAAGAGAAACAGAGTCATCTTTACATCTTTGTTTCTCTCTACATAATGTGTCTTTTTACTCTGGCTTCTTTTAAGATTTTCTCTTTATTACTGGAATTGAGAAATTTGATTATGACATTTAAGCACAGGTTTTTTAGAAAATATTTCTTGTTTATAGTTTATTGAGCTTCATGGTTTTCTCAAGTATGGTTTTCATAAAATTTCTGGCTATTAATCTTCCAAATAATTTTTCTGTCATGGCCCGTTTGCAGGACGGGGGATGAACACAAAACACAAAGAAACACACACAAAGAAAGACACGGACACACATAAAGATGGTACAAGACTGCAGCGCCGAACGCACCAGTCCTTTTATTTTTATACCCTAAAAAATCAAAGTTACTTCCTTATACGTGACCACCCAGGCATTGCAGCAATGGCCATAAATTCCGGAATGCGTAGCCTAAGGACACAGATGTCCCATGACTCGGGGTCTTAATGCGGTTGCTTAAGGCGATGGCCATAAGCCAGAGTTTGAGATAAGCAATGATAAACAATGCAGATAAACAATGCAGCCACAAAGGGAAACTTTCCATTCCCATCCCCTTCGGCCTGGCCACCTTCGGCCTGGCCCCCTGCGGCTGTGCCTGTCTTAGGTTGTCCCTCCTTGAGGAATCTTACCCGTCTCTGGCTATCCAGCCATCTTACAGGGCCAAGCAACAATAATAGGAACAATGTGCTTATCGTGTGGCCTCCAGGCCCCTATTAACGTGGGGCTGGGCAGCTCTTGCCTATTTGCAGAAACTCAGACCCTTTGTTATGCCTTCAAGCAGCAACACTGTTTGTTAGGTGAACCTTGGCCAGAATGTATGACTCTCATGCCGCTCAGAGGCGGGCTCATACTCTATTTCCTAAGGTTAATTCTTAAGCTGCACAATTATATGGCAAGTCCCCAACATTTTTCTATCTCCCCTGCTTTCCCTTGTGGACTTCAATTTCATGTTATGTTAGGTAGCTTAAAGTTGTCTAATATCCAGTGTCTTGAAACCATTGTTTCATATATTTTATCTGGTTTCTTTGGTTGTTTCAAGCAGGAGGGTAAATCTAGTCCCTGTTACTCTATCTTGGCCAGAAACAGAGAGTCTGTGAATTAGATCTTGAATCAGAAAAAAATTATCCATTAAAGTCTTAGTTGAGACAATTAGTAAAATTTTTGAACATGGACTGTAGATTATATGTTAGTATTTTATCTTTGTTAAATTTTTCTGATTTTGAGCACTGTATTATGCTTATGTAAGAAATTTATCCTTGCTTATAAGAAATATACACTTAAGAATTTAGAAGGGGAATTATTCCTACAACTGACTTTCAAATAACTAAGAAAAATAAATACCAGCTGGGCGCGGTGGCTCACATCTGTAATCCTAGCACTCTGAGATTACAACTAATTTTGTAATTTATTACTGTAATTTCTTTTAGCCATTTATTTTGTAATAATCTTTAACCTATAAAAAAGTTACAAGAATAGGATAAAGAACTCTTATATATCCTTCACCAAGATTCTTCAGTCATTAATTTGAGCTTGAGGATTGCTTAAGCTCAGGAGTTCGAGACCAGCCTGAACAAGAGCGAGACCCCTGTCTCTACCAAAAATAGAATAAATTAGTCATGATGGCATGTGCCTGTAGTTCCACCTACTTGGGAGGCTGAGGCAGGAGAATTGCTTGAGCCCAGGAGTTTGGTGTCACTGTGAGCCATGATCACACCACAACAGAAGAAACTCTGTCGTCTGTTGAAAGAAAGAAGACAGAAAGGAAGATAGAAAAGAGAGGAAAAGGGAGGGGGGAGGAGGGGATGGGTATATACAAACATAATGAGTGAGATGTGCAACGTTTGGGGGATGGTCATGCCTGAGGCTCTGCCTCGAGGGGGGAGGGGGGCATGGGCAATTTACATAACCATAATATTTGTACCCCCATAATATGCTGAAATAAAAAAAAGAAAGAAAAGAGAGGAAAGGAAAGGGAGGGGAGGGGAGGGACGGGAAGGGAAGGGAAGGGAAAGTAAATACGTACTATACACACAAAAATTATGAAGCAAATATGGCAAAATTAATGCCTGAAGAATCTTGGTGAAGGATATATGAGAGTTCTTTATCCTATTTTGCAACTTTTTTATAAGTTAAAGATTATTACAAAATAAATAGGTAAAAGAAATTACAGTAATAAATTACAAAATTAGTTTTTAGTGTTAGAAGTCAGGATGTGTCTACTTTTGAGAAGAAAAATAATGATAGAGAAAGGGTCCTTAAGGGGGACTTCAGAACTTCATACACTAGTAATGTTCTGTTTGAATTCTCAGTATTTATATGGTTGTGTTCACCTCTTTTTGTAATTCATGTATCAAATATACAATGATACACTTATTCTATGTGTACTTTAGTATTTTTTTAATGCTTCAATAAAAACATTTTAAAAGTTTAAAAAAAAGAGTTGATTCAGATATAACAACTCCAGGATCACTTTCTTTCTGTGACTTCTTTCCTAAATCTCTGGTGAAAGGCCTCAGGTCAGGGTCATGTGCTTCTTGCTGGCCCCCCTTCTTATCTCAAAATAATAGTTTTATTCCTGTGCTGTGGAGGGCTAAAATTCACTTTATGTGAGGATTTTACAAATGACCCCAAATTGCCACTTCTTCTGGAACTTATGGACTCCTAGAAACTAAGACTGGACTTTCAGTAAATTTGAACCAGTCCCTCCGGACAGGCAGCAAATAACTACATAGTTCAGGTGAATCTAGAAACTGGAGAAATGCAGTCAGACTCAAATGCTCTGAGCTGACTCCAAAAATCCCTGACAATAAAATGGCCATATGAATAGTATTAGTCTACAAATTTATTCTACTGTCATTCCCCAGGATCACTCATACAGAAATTACTGGGCTAAACTGTGTGAAGAAAATAAATTCGGGCAACATTCTATTTGGTATTTCAGTTAAGGCAGTATATTTGAAAGAGAATAAAAATTTGAAATAAAATAGCACTTCATGTTTGTTTTAGCATTTCTTTGATTTTTAGTGATAGTACATAGTTTTATATACTTAGAGGTTAATTGTACTTTCTTTTTTGTAACTGCATTTCAATATTTCTGACACATGCATTTTTCATATTAAAATACCTCTGAAATTGCATTTTATAAAACATCTTAAAGTCAATGGCATGTCACAGTTTGACCAAATATTTTCTTTTGCAGTAGTAAAATTAATGGAGTATCTGGCAATCCATGGCATCCTTGATTGTATGAAAAGAATAGGCTATTCTTATTTTATTTTCATTGCATATTGGATGTTAATCTTGTAATCGATTTTTAAGAGCCGTTTATCAAGAGTGTGAATACTGTGTCTCATAAGTGTTAAATAAATTTTCTCAGTGTTTCAACTTTTTGTTCTTTTGAAATTGGACTCATAAATATTTCATAGCAAAATGTTTATATCCTTTGTGGTTTCTGCTTTTTGTTTCATGTTATCCCAAACTATGTGTTCTTTAAAATCTTTTATTTATATTTTAAGTAGTTAATGGTTTACTTTTTGAAAATTTTAAATACTGAATATATGTATTTGTTTTCCTGTGTGAGATAACTGTCTAATATTATTTTCTCAACACCATTTACTACATATATAATTCACTATTGTAAACTGATATACTTCACTGTATAATTTTATGTTGCCTCAGAATCCATATAGTCCCATTGACACAGTTTCTAGTTCTCTGCCTCTCCCAGTTCCTCAAAATGATCAATTCAGACACCTGCCTTATGCAACCACCTCCTGGACTGCCTTCCTATGAGACAACTGGATACAACCTACTTGATTCACCCTCTGACCTCCACACCGGCATGGACTGTGAAGATATGCCACAGCGACCACCTCTGGTTCACAGTGTGAAATCCTGAAACCCATGCCTGTTTATTTTAAGCCCACAAATTAGGCCCCCCTGTGGATACCTGCTTGAGTAATGAGCTAGACCCCAATAAAGGCTTTGGCCCCAGGTCTTTTGTGCCCTCTCTCTCTTGCTCCCCACTTGCTGGTTGAGTATGCATTTCGCAGATGGCTCTCTCCTTCCTGTTGGCCCGTTGAGGTGGGCTGCCCTCTTCTCTCTGGGACCTGTAAGTAATAAAAACTGCTTCTGTTATTTCATGTATTTTGTTGTGCTGCCTCCTCTGTGTCTCACCTGACTGACACACCTGAACCTAACTCTCTTTCCAGTTAGGGCTCTTCTAGAGAGTGGCTATCTTGGTAGGTAAAAACTGGACCTGAGTCAGACAAGAGCCACAGGGTATCTGCCGTATAAAGAGGTCTCCAGTGAGAGGTACACCTGGTCACATTTCAGACACTTAGGCAGTAGGGTGTCCACCATAATAAAGAAGTAATCGATGAAGGGCAGACTGTCAACATCCATGACAAAGTCCCTGGAGCCCTGTCAGGGCAGGGCTGGAATTCATAGCCACTCTCAGGAGGGAGACCCCAAGACCAAATTAGAAAGAAAAAAAATGCCATATCCACACTAAATCCATTGTTCAAAATGACAATTTTAACATACACTAAATTTTCATGTATTATATATTTGGATCTGTTTCTGTACTTTTATGAAACAAGCACCACATTTTTAAATGCTTTGTTTTTGTTTGAGACAGTCTCACTCTGTTGCCCCATGACATGGCCCCTTTGCAGGACAGGGGATGGACATATAACACAAAGAGCCAGACAAAGAAAGACACTGACACACATAAAGATGGTACAAGACTGCAGCGCCTAATGCCCCAGTCACTTTATTCTTATAGTCAAAAAATCAAAGTTACTACCTTATACATGACCACCCAGGCATTGCAACAATGGCCATAGATTCCAGACCACGTAGCCTAAGGACACAGATGTCCCATGACTTGGGGTCTTAATGGGTTGCTTAAGTCTACGGCCATAAGTCAGAGTTTGAGATAAGCACAGATAAGCAATGCAGCCACAAAGGGGAACTTTCTGTTCCCATCCCTTTCGACCTGGCCCCCTGTGGCTGTGCCTGTCTTAGGTTGTCCCCCCATATGAAGGACCTTACCCGTCATGGGCTAAACAGCCATCCCATGAGCTCAGGCGGTACCCATAAGGGCAAGATGTTTATCAAGTGGCCTCCAGACCCCCAGGGCTGTGGGGCTGGGCAACATTTGCTTACGTGCAGAAGCTCAAACTCTTTGTTATGCCTTCAAGTAGCAACCCTGTTTGTTAGGCGAACCTAAGCCAAAACATATGATTCTTATGCCGCTCTGGGCTGTGCACGTATTCCTTCTCCTAAGATGAATTCTTAAGCTGCACAATTATATGGCAAGTCTGCTACATCTCCCCCTATTCTTTCTTATTTTCACAGACGAACACGCTGAAACACAGCATGACATTTTGTTTCTGTTGTTGTTGGATCATTTGCTTTCTCTTCCAGCACCTATAAATTAGAAGCACAATACATGATAAA
>VBSM01001468.1:1038033-1050549 GCA_008086735.1 Cheirogaleus medius | reverse complement strand
TACTTTAACCCCCACCGAATCTAATAATCCTTGAATTAACTTTCCATATTCACGTTCGATGGCTGAGGGGGTGTTTCCCATCTTTCCTGAGAGTCCTCTGCTGGAAGCCACTTACCAATAGCCAAAGGGGTGCCTGCTCGGTCCCTCCATCCAGAAATGACGCAACCCTGCTCGCTGCACCACTTGATGTGACCCCTTTGCAGGACAGGGGATGGACATATAACACAAAGAGACACACAAAGAAAGACACAGACACACATAAAGACAGTACAAGACTGCAGCGCCTAATGCCCCAGTCACTTTATTCTTATAGTCAAAAAATCAAAGTTACTACCTTATACGTGACCACTCAGGCATTGCAACAATGGCCATAGATTCTGGAACACATAGCCTAAGGACACAGATGTCCCATGACTCGGGGTCTTAATGCGGTTGCTTAAGTCTACGGCCATAAGTCAGAGTTTGAGATAAGCACAGATAAGCAATGCAGCCACAAAGGGGAACTTTGTTCCCATTCCTTTTGGCCTGGCCCCCTGCGGCTGTGCCTGTCTTAGGTTGTCCCCCCGCATGAAGGACCTTACCCGTCATGGGCTAAACAGCCATCCCATGAGCTCAGGTGGTACCCATAAGGGCAAGATGTTTATCAAGTGGCCTCCAGACCCCCAGGGCTGTGGGGCTGGGCAACATTTGCTTACGTGCAGAAGCTCAAACTCTTTGTTATGCCTTCAAGCAGCAACCCTGTTTGTTAGGTAAACCTAAGCCGGACCGTATGACTCTTAAGCCGCTCTGGGCTGGGCACGTATTCCTTCTCCTAAGATTAATTCTTAAGCTGCACAATTATATGGCAAGTCTGCTACAGCCCCAGCTAGAGTACAGTGGCATCAGCCTAGCTCACAGCAACCTCAAACTCCTGGGCTCAAGCAATCCTTCTGCCTCAGCCTCCCGAGTAGCGAGGACTACAGGCATGCACCACTATGCTCGGCTAATTTTTTTTTCTATTTTTATTAGAGACGGGGTCTCGCTCTTGCTCAGCCTGGTGTTGAACTCCTGAGCTCAAACGATCCTCCCGCCTGGGCCTCCCAGAGTGCTAGGATTACAGGCATGAGATACCGTGCTGGCCTAAATTACTTTTATAATTTGCATTTTCAAAAATGTTCCTGGCTATTTTCCAAAGTTATTTCTTGAGGAAGGTAAAAATTGTTTTGTCAAGTAAAACAAAACCAACCTCTACATCAAAAATTTTTATTGAGGTTTTCATTGAAATTGTGTTAAATTTTATAGAGTTTTCTGTAAGGGTAAATATAAAAATAAAAGACTGTATTTTCCCTCTTGCAAAAAGGGAAAAAGACCTTTTCTCCTCTTTTCTTAGAGCATTTCTTTGAGAAAACTTGCAAGTGTAAATCCTTCCTCTGACCCTTTGAGATTTAGCAAATCTTTTTAAAAAGTAAGCAAGCTTATTGCTAGTTTTACAACCCAAGATCTTTCCTAATGACCTTGAGCTATGACTTTGAAAGGTGAACATCAAGGAAGATTGCACTCCATTCTCTCTGTCTTTGTGGTAAACTCTCAGGTTCTTGGCTACATGTGTAACTATCTTCTTGTGATAGAGATACAAGAAGCTTTACTTTTCATTTGGATAAAGGAAATTAACTAACACAGATGTTTATCCCAATTACCAGGAGAATTTAGGATGAATTATGTGTAGCATAATTACTTGAGGACAAGTTATCTTTCATCTTGAGAAAATGCGATGAATTGTACCTGCCTGGCTATATAAAAATGTGATATTTCTTTCTGTCTTTGAAATCTCATTAGTGTATTGCCTGTGATGCTCATCACAGTCTGGTTTAATGTTTATTGAATAATAAAACGGTTTTGTTCTTTTCTCCATCTGTGGGGAGAATTTTATGGATTGGCAAAAAAACTTTATTATTTCCCCAACCTCCCATCCAGAGAAGTGTTTATATATATATCCTATGTGTCTCTCTATATTTTTTCTCTATGTGGATTCTATGTTTTAAATTAAATTTTATTACGAAAATTTAATATTTTTGAAACTATTTTGAATGGAAACTCATTTCTGTGTTTGACATACCCCCATAATATGATGAAATAAAAAAATTAATAAATAAAAAATTTTTAAAAAGAGTTAATTGATGTCATATAGTCATTGGACCAAGAAATCATGTAACTTATTTTACGTATTCAGTAAAGTCATCCCTCGATATCTGTGGAGGATTGATTCTGGGACCTCCCCCATACCAAAATCTGAAGATGCTCAAGTCCCTAATATAAAATGGTCTTGTATTTGTATATAACCTACGTCCATCCTCCCATACTCTTTAAATCATCTCCAGATTATTTATAAACGTCATACAATGTAAATGCTATGTAAATAGTTGTTACACTGTATGGTTTATGGAATAATGACAAGCGAAAAAGTACATGTTCCGTACAGAGGCAATTTTCCCCACAAATATTTTCTATCCAAGGCTGATTGAAACCACGGACATGGACCCCGTGGATAAGGAGGGGGACTGTATATATTCCCTAGAGAAATGATAGCCATGATATTCAATACCATTAGGATAAAATCTGTGTAAAAATCTGAGAAGATAGTATACATAACATTAAGCGTTTTTTCTTTTGAGAAGCGACATATGTGGCCCTTGTCTTCTGTTTCAGCTAACACGTTTTCCAGTTTACTACATGTTTCATGGACCATTTGCATTTTGCATTTTGCAAGCTAGCATTCCTAAGATAAAGTCAGCTCTTACGGGGCATTACTCTTTGAATGCACTCCTGTACGTCCTTAGTTCCAAATACTTTAAATTACCCACGGACATTCCTCCCGCCACATCACGGCAGCTTTCGGCCTCCCAGCGCGGCCCAGCCCGGCGTCCCTGCGCGGGACGGCCGCGCCCCCGGGCACGCAGCGGCAGCCCGCGAGCCGCCAGGGGGAGCCCCGGACGCTGTGCGCGGCGGAGTGCGCGCAGGGCCTTCTGGGAAGCGTAGTTCCGCTGCGGGGCAGAGGCGCGCTCTGCGCAGGGGCAGTGCCGGCTCCATCCGGGCGTTGGCGTTGTGTCTCCGGCTTCGGGGGAGCAGACTCCGAACAGTCCAGGCCTCCGCGGCCCGCAGAGGGCGGGCTGGGAGCAGAGGCCAAGCCCCCGCAGGTGTGTCGAAGGCCTCCGCGGGCCGGGCGGGGCCGGGAAGCGGGTCTGGGTGTCGCGCGGCAGGCACCCGTAGGGCACCGGGCGGAGCGGCCCTGGCGACGAGGCCGGCCGTCTGCCCTCGCGTCCCTCTCCAGGAGCTGTTTCCGCGCCCTGCCTGGGGGCAGCCCGGGGAGGTCTGGGGCGACCGGGAAAGCGGGGCTCCCGGAGGGAGCCGCCCCGGTGACGTGGCCCGGCCCGCCGCGTGGGGCCGCTCGTGACACCGGCTGGAAAGCGCAGGGCCTGGGCTGGGGTCCAGCGTCTCAGATGCTCATCTGTGAAATGATGGTAGTAACCTTTAGGGTCGCTTGCCGTATTGAGTGGGGTAGTAGTTATAAAGTATGGTCAAGGACTCAATAAAGGTGAGCAGCTTTTATTATTGCAAGGCATGCCGTGTTCGTTATTGATTAATTGAATCGTCACAACCATCCTTTCCTTTTAACCACCTCCATTTTAATAAATAAGAGTACTAAACCTTCAGAGATTAGTTTATCCAGTATTAGCAGGTGGGACTTAAATTCTCACTTGTTTTACTCTACCTCGCACTGAAATGTGTTTGTGCTCTTTCCCACGCTAACACCCACAGTTTGGGCTTGTATTTAGCACAGCAGTTGTTCCTGAGCACCACCAGGACATAGTTGTGGAGTGTACTGAACCTGATCTTTCATGTAGTGTTCTATTTCCTAAAATGCTTGGGGAGTCCTCTGAACCCGTGAGCCAAAATGTTATTTAAGGCCATCCATCCAGCATCCTCCTGTTAAATGTGTAAGTTGAAACCACAATTTGAGCCCTCAATTTTAAATTTTACTGGAGAAGCTGGGAATCCTATCTAGGCCAGAGGCTAGTTTCTAAAGAGGGGAATGGGACAGATTTTTTTTAAAAGATGAAAACTAATTTATCCATGCTCCATATTTTGTTGGTGATATAATGTCTCTGACAGGCTGGTGATATCTGAGCTTATTAGGTAGGCATTGTGTGAGCACCAAGCTGGCTGGAAGTGGTTTCTGCTGTTCTTTATTTTTTAGATTTTTTTCTGTTTTTTTACTGATATGTCATGATTGTACATATTTATGGGTTACATGTGATATTTTGATACATGCATACAATGTGTAATGATCAAACAGGGTAATTAGCATATCCATCACCTTAAACATTCATCATTTCTTTGTGTTAGAAACATTACAAATCTATTTTGAAATATACAATAAATTATTGTTAACTGCTATAGAACACTAGAAATTCATTCTTATGTAACCCTGTTTTTGTATGCATTGACCAACCTCTCTTCATCGCCCCCCTCCTTCCTATCTTCTCCCTTCTCTGGTAACCATTCTGCTCTTTATCTTCATGAGATCAGCCTTTTTTAGCTCCCACGCATGAACATGAACATGTGATATTTGTCTTTCTGTGCCAGGCTTAATTCACTTAACATAATGTCCTCCAATTCCATCCATGTTGCTGCAAATGACAGGATTTCCTTTCCTAGTATTCTATTGTGTATATATACTATATTTCTTCATTTATCTGTTGGTGGACACTTAGGTTGCTTCTATATCTTGGCTATTGTGAATAGTGTTGCAATAAACATGGGAATTCAGATATTTCTTTGATGTACTGATTTTCTTTCTTTTGACTGTATACCCAGCAGTAGGATTGCTGGATCATGTGATAGATCTATTTTTTGGTTTTTGAGAAACCTCCATACTGTTTTCCATCATGGCTATACTAATTTACGTTTCCACCAACAGTGTATGTATGAGTGTGCATCCTTGCCAACATTTGTTATTTTTTGTCTTTTTGATAATAGCCATTTTAACTGGGGTTAGATGATATCTGATTGTAGTTTTGATTTGCATTTCCCTGATGAGTGATTTTGAGCATTTTTTTATATACTTGGTCATTTGTATGACTTTGGTGAAATGTCTATTTAGAAAATTTGCCCATTTTTAAATTGGATTATTTGTTTTTTTGCTATTGAATTGAGTTCCTTATATATTCTGGTTATCAGTCCCTTGTCAGATGGGTAGTTTGCAAATATTTTCTCCCATTCTTTATGTTATCTCTTCATTCTGTTGGTTGTTTCCTTTGCTCTGCAGAAGCTTTTTAATTTGATGTGATCCCATTTGTCTATTTTTGCTGTTGTTGCCTGTGCTTTTGAGATCTTGCCCACCAAATTTTTGCCCAGACCAATGTTCTAAAGCATTTCTCCAGTGTTTTCTATTAGTAGTTTCATAGTTTCCAGTCTTAGATTTAGGTTTTTAATCCATTTTGGGTTGATTTTTATATATGGTAAGAAATAGGATCTAATTTTACTCTCCTCCATATGGATGTCCTGTTTTCCCAACACCGTTTATTGAAAAGACTGTCCTTTCCCCAGTGTATGTTCTTGGCACCTTTGTTGAAAATGAGTTGGCTGTAAATGCATGGATTTATTTCTGGGTTCTCTCTTCTGTTCCACTGGTCTATATGTCTGTTTTTATGCTACCACCATGCTGTTTTGGTTTCTATAGCTTTATGGTGTGTTTTGAAGTCTGGTAGTGTGATGCCAGCTTTGTTCTTTCTGCTCAAGATTGTTTTTGCTATTTAGGGTCTTTTGTGGTTCCATATGAATTTTAGGATTGTTTTTTCTAATTCTGTGAAGAATATCATTGGTATTTTGATAGGAATTGCATTGAATCAGTAGATTGTTTTAGGTAGTATGGGCATTTTAACATTAATTCTTCTAATCCATGAGCATGGGATGTCTTTCCATTTTTTCGTGTCTTCTTCCACTTCTTTCATCAGTGTTTTATAGTTGTATAGTTTATAGTAGAGATCTTTCACTTATTTGGTTAAATTTATTTCTAGGTAATTTTTTGTAGCTATTATAAATAGGATTGCTTTCTTGATTTTTTTCAGATTGTTCACTGTTAGTGTAGAAATGCTACTGATTTTTGTATCTTGATTTTGTGTCCTGCAACTTTACTGCATTCTTTTATAAGTTCTAACCGTTTTTTGGCAAAGTCTTCAGATTTTTCTAAATATAGGATTATGTTGTCTGTGAACAAGTATAACTTGACTTCTTCTATTCCAATTTGGATGCCCTTTATGGTTTCTGCTGCTTATGAAAAGGATCTCAGGATTAAGGCATCTGGTTGTCTTTTGCTATATATGTAAAGTACCTTTTTGGGAATTATGGTGCCAAATTATTATTTTAGAAGCTATATTTGTGTCATAGCAACAGATTAGATGGCCATGTCAGAGTTCATCAAGATCTAATTAAATTTTACCTTAGGCCCAGCCCAAGTTTCAAGGGTACAGTGAATTCCAGGTACCCTGTCTGGATTTGTGGATCTGTGTGAAGACTTATAGAAAAATAATGGCACATGAAGTTTTGTTCAAGATTATCTAATTCCTCTTCATTTTAAAAATAAATCATTGAAACCAAGACAATCACTAGGTTTGTTAATAGCAGAGCTAGGGTAGAACTGAAGTCTTCAGGTTCGCGATATCATATTTAAGTCAGAGGAAGGTTCTTGGAGAAGTGGTTTTTGAGAAACTGCAGTTTAGGGTGAAGAAACATCATATTTTTGAGAACTTTGAAAAAGACTTTACAACCCTGTGGCGTTTATAATATTCATAGGAAAAATTATGATATAACTTAAAACAGCTTTTATGTATTCAATAACTATGTCTTTCAACATCACTTCTAATGTCAGCATAGGGTTCCATACTTTGAATATATTAATACCTGCTTCTTAGTAATCTGATACTACTGGATATTTGTTTTCAGTTATTTTGTATTATTCAGTAAACAGACTCATAATTTTCAAAACAGCCAATAGGAAAGAAATGTTTAGATTCCCTCAGAAATGTCCTAGGTTCATCACGATTTATTTGAGAGTCACCAGTGGACAGGTGGGTACTGCTTTATCATGTTCCTTCCTAATCCTTCTGATGGGTCATAGGGACATTTTCCCAGAGGTATATATCTTACTAAAATGTTGTATGGAAATTTCTCACAGGTGATTCCTGGAGCTGCAAGATAAGGTCTCATGACTTCTGTCTTCCAACTTTCCCTGCTCTGGTTTCATAGTTTCTACCCTTTCCCAAGAACAGCAGAAAATGAACAAGTTCCAGGTGAGTCATTAATTTAGCCCTTACTTTGTTTCACTGTGCATGTGTGTGTGTTTAATGAATTTTATGAAAGAGAACTAGTCCATAGAACTAGAAAAGTGGAAATAGTTAAAAATCACCTTCAGGGAAAATACTGTTTGAATAAAACTGCAGTTCTCAAAGTGTGGTCAGCGGATCCCTGGGAGCCCCACGACCCTCTGAAGAGGTCTGTGGGGTCCATACTCATAGTATTAGCAGATATTTGTATTGTTGGTATAAAAGTAATGCATAGATTGCTGCCTGTTTGGCATGAATTAAGACAATGACACCAATACTAAAATGTGATTTTTAAAGTGTTTTATAATAAAATGTCAATGTTTGAGTAATATTTCTAAGGTATGTACTCAGAGACAAACTCAGCAATTTTTGAGGACAGAGTGATACAGATAAGAAAGGAACAAGTTATAGGTTGATTAGGTAATGACACTCCAAAAGGTAATATTTGAGGACAGTCCTGAATTAAATGAGAGAGAGAGCAAGATAGAAATCTGGGCGAAGAACATTCTAGGTAGGAGGAACAGCAAATACAAACACTCTGAGGCATGTTCTAGAAACAGTTTTGAGGAAATTGAAGCTAGGGAGAAGTGACTTAGGGAAATCCTGGTAAGAAGTAAGATCAAAGAGGAAAGGAAAGCTAGGACACATAGGACCTTGTACACTGTAGAAAACTTTAATTTTATTTGTTAATTTAAAAATCAGCTGGGTGCAGTGACTCACGCCTATAATCCCAGCACTGGGGGAGGCCAAGGTAGGAGGATCACTTGAGCCTAGGAGTTCAAGACCAGCCTGGGCAATAGCAAGACCCCATCTCTACAAAAAATTTAAAAATTAGCTAGGTGTGGTGGTATGTGCCTATAGTCTCAGCTACTCAGGAGGCTGAGGCAGGAGGATCACTTGAGTTCAGGAGTTGTAGGCTGCAGTGAGCTATGATGATGCCACTGTACTCTAGCCTGGGTGACAGAGTGAGACCTTGTCTTAAAAAAAATTAAAAATCTTTCTTTTTATATGTAATCAAAAGAATGTACATAATATATGTAACCTATGTATGATTTAGGTGATACTGATAAAGCAAACACCAATATATCACCTATCTGGCTTAAGAAATGATAATTACTAGTACCTTTGAAGCCCCTGTGTCTCATCCCTACTATCACCCAGAGAAAATGCACCCTAAATTCTATGATAACTATTTCCTTGCTTTTTTAAATTTAATTTTTTATAAACAAAACAACATAATTGGCGATTAATTAAACACCTAACCCTCTGGTAAGCACCTGACATTGTTTCACATAATCCTTGTAACCACTTTTTGGAGTGTTATTATCACTGTGTCAAATTTCAGTGTTGACACCATCTGCTTGTCTTTCCAAACCACAGCCTTTGGGCATCTTGGTAGAGAGAAAATCTCTAGAAAGAAGGAGAAAAATGTAGGAGGAAATTCAAACAATTTAACCTATTCTATAGTTCTGCTTCAGTTCATCTTGAATGTAATTCTGACTTTTATGTGAAATTCTCCTTATCCAAAATTCACTGGAGAGTATACATTCCCTACATTATGCTCTATAACTAACTGCTGAATGGTCTGGAATAGTAGAAATGACTTGTTAGCCTGTTTATTTTTTGAAGTGATTTTGAGTGCAGTTGTCACCACTGACTCCTGGAAAAGTTTACTTGATGCAGATCCTCGAACTTTTTGTTTGTTCATAGCCATTTTGGTCAGATTAGATCTCTTTTGCGTTTTTTCTTATGTCTCTCAACTTCTATTGGAATAAATTTCTTCTGCTCAGAAACATTCTTCATAGTTACTGTTATTTTGTTTTAGTGAGGATCTGATGGTGGAAACCTTTCAGTTTGTTTATCTAAAATATTCATGAAGAACTTTTCATGGTGTATGGAAGTCTTGGTTGGCAGTTTTCATCCTTTAAAACATTGAAGAGCATTCACTGTCTTCAACTATTGATGCTGTTGAAAATTCACTTGTCAATTTGCCAGACCTTTGAGGCAAGTCTATTTTGGGCTAGCTGCTTTTAAGATATCTTTTACTCTAATGTATTTATGTGTGGATTTCTCTTTATCCCAATGAGGTTTATTTGTGCTGCTTTGGGATTGAGTATTGAGTGTTTTGAGTATTACACTGTATTTCCTTTATTGACTTTTAAGCTGTACATTTTTGTGGTGTTTGTTGATTAGCCTAGAGATTATAATATGCATAATTAAATTATCATAGCATCTTCAAATAATAATATACTTATTCATGGACAGTGTAGTAAACTTTCAGTAGTATTATCCTATTTACTTCCTTTTTACCCTTTGTGGTCTTTGTCTCATATCTCATTTCTCATGTATTTTAACCCCAAATACTTGTTAATTTTGCTTTAAACAGTTATTAATCTTTAAAAAAATCTATGTGTATGTAAATAAAATAGCATACATATATATCCTTTGGAGGCTCTTTATTCCTTCCTACAGGTCTGGGATTCTTTGGTCATATCTTTTCCCTTCAGCCTAAACAACTTATTTTTATCATTTAATGTACTCAGGACTGATGGTGACAAATTCACTTGGCTTTACTTTCTGAAAATGTGTTTATTTCACCTTGATTCTTTTTTTTTTTTTTTGGAGACAGTGTCTTGCTATGTCGTCAGAGCAGGAGTACAGTGGTGCCATTATATTAATAGCTCACTGCAACCTCCAGCTCCTGGGCTCAAGCAATCCTCCTGCCTCAGTGTCCCAAGTAGTTGGGACTAGACTACAGGCATGTGCCACCATACTAGCTAATTTTTAAATTTTTTGTACAGACAGGGTCTTGCTATGTTGCCCAGGCTGGTCTCTAACTCCTGGCCTCAAGCAATCCTCCTACCTCAGCTTCCCAAAATGCTAGAATTATAGATATGAACCACTGCACCTAGCCCATTTTAACCATTTTTTAAGCTTTCAATTCAGTGGCATTAAGCACATTCATATTGTTGTATAACTGTCATCACCATCCATCTCTAGTGCTTTTTTCATTTTGTAAAATACTTGTTAATTTCTGGGTTATTTGGATGATAGCCATCCTAATGAGTGTGAAGTGGTTTTGTTTTTGTTTTATGTTGTGTTTTTATTTTTTAACTTTAACTCTGTACTCATTAACTTCCTATACTCTTTTCCACCAGCCTCTGGCAACCACCACTCTATTTTGTTGTCTATATGAATTTGATTACTCTAGCATCTCGTGTAAGTGGAATCATACGGTATTTGTCCATCTGTAACTATCTTATTTCACTTAGCATAATGTCTTCAGGTTCATCCATGTTATAACATGTGTCAAATTTCCTATGTATTTAAGGCTGAATAATATTATATTGTTTGTATATACCACATAGTGTTTATCTCTTCATCCATTGATGGACACTGGGGTTACTTTTCACCTTTTGGCCATTGTGAATAATGATGCTATGAACACGGATACAAATATCTGTATAAGTCCTTGCTTTCGGTTCTTTTGGGTATATACCCAGAAGTGGAATACTGGATCATATGGTAATTCTATGTTTATTTTTTTTCAGGAACTGTCATACTGATCTCCATAGCAGTTGCACTATTTTACATTCTCAACCAGTAATACACAAGGTTTTCAGTTTTTCCACATCCTCACCAATACTTGTTACTTTCTGGGTTTTGGGGATGATAGCCATCCTAATAAGTGTAAAGTGGTTTTGTTTTTGTTTCATGTTGTGTTTTTATTTTTTAACTCACAGCAAAAGTTATTCTTTTGGTGTGCACATTTCATTGAATTTTGGCACACGCATAAAAGCACATAATCATTCTCATTACCATGGTCAAGCAACAGAACAGTTTTATCACCTCCCTCTTTGTATTCCTCCCACCACTAGTTCCTAGCAATCATTGATCTATTCTTCGTTCATATAATTTTGCCTTTTCCTTAAGGTCATATCAATTGAATTATATAGTATGAAATTTTTGAGACTGATTTTTCTTCATTTAGCATAATACATTTGAGATTTGATTATGTTGTTGCATGTATCAGTAGTACATTATTTTTAATTGCTAAATAGTATTCACCATGGAATAAATAATAAATGGGATAAATAAATTGTACCCCATTTATTTATCCATTCACTGGTTGAACAAACATTGAAAACATTGTTCCTAGTTTTTTGGCAATTATGAGCAGAGCTGTTACAAATATTTGTGTACTGATTTTTGTGTGAACATAGATTTCATTTCTCTTAGGTAAATGCCTAGCAATACACTTGTTGAGTCCTTGGTAAGTATTATGTTTAACTTTATAAGAAACTGCCAAACTGTTTTCCAGAGTAGCTGTACTATTGCATATTCCTACTACAATTTCGTAGAGTTCCATTTGCTTCATGTTACTTGTCAGCACTTAGTATTGTCAGGTTTTTTTTTAAGTCATGCTGGTAAGTACATAGTAATATCTCATTATGGTTTTAATTTGCATTTCCCTAATAACTAATGATATTGAACATCATTTGGTGTGCTTATTTGCTGTCCATATATCTTGTTTTGTGAAGTATCTCTTCATATATTTTGTCCATTTTTAAATTCGGTTGTTTTCTTACTGTTGAGTTTTGAGCGTTCCTTTTTTCTTTTTTCTTTTTTTGCTATATATATGTTGTAGGATCTTTCTTTTCTTAAATTTTTTTTTTTAATTTCAGCATACTATGGGGGAACAAATGTTTAGGTTACATATATTGCCCTTGCCCAAACCAAGTCAGAGCTTCAAGTATGTCCATCACCCAGATGGTGCGCATCACACTCATTATGTATGTATATACCCATGCCCTCCTCCCCCTCCCATGTGCCCGATGCCCGGTAAATGTTATTACTACATAGGCACTTAAGTGTTGATCATTTAATACCAATTTGATGGTGAGTACATGTAGTGCTTGTTTTTCTTTCTTGGGACACTTCACTTAGTAAAATCGATTCCAGCTCTATCCAGGAAAATACAAGAGGTGCTATATCACTGTTGTTCTTATAGCTGAATAGTACTCCATTGTATACATATACCACATTTTATTAATCCACTTATGTATTAATGGGCATTTCGGTTGTTTGCACATCTTTGCAGTTGTGAATTGTGCTGTTATAAACATTTGAGTGCAGATGTCTTTTTTATAGAGTG
>VBSM01001468.1:1024531-1037933 GCA_008086735.1 Cheirogaleus medius | reverse complement strand
CTGATTTTTCTGAGTTCTAAATAGATTCTAGTTATCAGCCCCTTATTGGATGTGTAGCGTGTGAAAATTTTGCCCCATTCTGCAGGTTGTCTGTTTGCTCTCATGACAGTTTCTTTCACTGTGCAGAAGCTTTTTAATTTGATCAGGTCCAATTTATTTTTTGTTGTTGTTGCTGTGATTGCCTTTGGGGTCTTCTTCATAAATTCTTTGCCTAAGCTAATGTCTAGAAGAGTATTTCCAATGTTTTCCTCTAGGATTCTGATAGTTTCACACCTTAGGTTTAAGTCTGTTATCCAGTGTGAGTTGATTTTTGTGAGAGGTAGAAGGTTTAGATCCTGTTTCAGTCTTCTACATGTGGCTATCCAGTTTTCCCAGCACCATTTATTGAATAAGGATTCTTTTCCCCAGTGTATGTTTTTGTCTGCTTTGTAAAAGATTAGATGAGTATATGAGGATGGTTTATATCTGGGTTCTCTGTTCTGTTCCACTGGTCAGTGTCCCTGTTCTTGTGCCAGTCACCAGCTTTTTTAATTACTATAGCCTTGTAGTATAGTTTGAAGTCTGCTAAATTGATACCTCTCAATTTGTTTTTATTGCCTATGATTGCTTTTGCTATACGGGGTCTTCTCTGGTTCCATACAAAGCATAAAATTATTTTTTCTGTATATGTGAAAAATGATGATGGTATTTTAATAGGGATTGCATTGACTCTGTTTATCACTTTGGGTAGTATAGACATTTTAACAATGTTGATTCTGCCAACCCACGAGCATGATATGGTCTTCCACCTGTTTACATCCACTGCTATTTCCTTCTTCAGTGTTTCATAGTTCTCCCTATAGAGGTCTCTTACCTCCTTAGTTAAATATATTCCTAGGTACTTTATTTTCTTTGTTGCTATTTCGAAGAAAATTGAGTGTTTGATTTGGTTCTCACTTTGACTGTTTTTGGCATATATGAATGCCTCTAATTTGTGTGTATTGATTTTGTACCCTGAGAGTTTACTGAATTCATTTATCAATTCAAGGAGTCTCATGGTTGACTCCTTGGGGTTTTCTAGATATAATATCATGAGCAAAGACTGAGAGTTTGTTCTCTTATGCTCTCCTCTGGACACCCTTAATTTTGCTCTGCAAGGACTTCCAGCACTATGTTGAGTAGAAGTGGAGATAGTGGGCAACCTTGCCTTGTTCCAGTTCTAAGTAGGAATGCTTTTAGTTTTTCCCCATTCAATATGGTGTTGGCTGTGGGTTTGTCATATATGGCTTGTATCATTTTTAGGTAAGCCCCGTCTATGCTTATTTTGTTAAGCATTCTTATCATAAAAGGGTGTTGAATGTTGTCACATGCTTTTTCTGCGTCTATGGAGAGGATCGTTTAGTGAATTACATTTATAGATTTGCATATGTTGAACCATCCCTGCATCTCTGGGATGAAGCCCACTTGGTTGCGATGGATTATTTTCTTGATAAGCACCTGGATTCCGTTAGCAAGGATTTTGTTGAGAATTTTTGCATGTATATTCATAAGAGATATTGATCTGTAGTTTTCTTTTTTTGTTGCATCCTTTCCTGGTTTTAGTATCAGGGTGATGTTGTCTTCGTAAAATGTGTTGGGGATGATTCCCTCCTCCTTGATGTTGTAGAATAATTTCTGCAACATAGGCACTAGATCTTCTTTGTAGGTGTGGTAAAATTTGGTTGTGAAACCATCTGGTCTAGGACTTTTCTTTGTAGGAAGGTTTTTTATTGCTGTTTCAATTTCAGTACTTGATATTGGTCTGTTCAGGAATTCTATTTTTTCCTGGTTGAACCTAGGGAGGCTGTGTGTTTCTAAGGATTTGTCCATTTCCTCCACATTTCCCAGTTTGAGTGCATAAAGGTTTTTGTAGTATTCATAAATTATATCTTGTATGTCCATGGCATCAGTTGTAATTTCTCCTTTATTTTTCCTGATGGAGCTTATTAGAGATTTTTCTTTTCTGCTTTTCCTTAGTCTAGCCAAAGGCGTGTCAATTTTGTTTATTTTTTCAAAGAACCAACTTTTTGTTTTATTAATCTTCCATATAAGTTCCCTGTTGTCAATTTCATTTAGTTCTGTTTTGATCTTAATGATTTAACTTCTCCTGCTGGGTTTGGGGTCAGTCTATTCTTCTTTTCCCAGCTGTTTCAGTCGATTTGTTAGGTTGTCTATTTGTGATCTTTTCAACTTTTAGATATAGGCATTTATGGAAATAAACTTTCCTCTCAGGACTGCTTTAGCTGTGTCCCACAGGTTTTGATAACTTGTGTCTCCTTTGTCATTTAGTTAAAAGAATCTTTTGATTTCCATCTTGATTTCCTCATTTATGAAGTGATCATTCAGCAGAAGGTTGTTTAGTTTCCACGACTTTGTGTAGAAATGAGAGTTCCTGTTAGGGTTGATTTCTACTTTTATTCCACTGTGATCTGAAAAGATACATGGTATAATTTCTATTTTTTAAAATTTTTTGAGACATATTTTTTGTTCTAGGGTATGGTCAATCTTAGAGAATGTCCCTGATGAGAAACTGATGAGAAGGACTTATGTTCAGTGGTTTTGGGGTAGAATGTCCTATAAATGTCAGTCAGGCCCATTTGTTCTAGAGTTCTGTTTAAGTCCATTATTTCCTTGTTAATTTTCTGTTTGGAGGATCTGTCCTGTGCTGTCAGCAGGATTTTAAAGTCTCTGGCTATTATGGTGTTGTTCTTTATCAATTTGTTTAGATCAAGTAGAGTTTGCTTTATGAATCTGGGTGGACCTAAGTTGGGTGTATACATATTTAGGATTGTTACGTCTTCTTGTTGAACTATACTCTTCACCATTATATAGTCACCTTCTTTGTCTTTTATTACTTTTGTTGATTTTAAAACTAAGTTATCTGAAATCAAAACTGCCATGCCAACCTTCTTTTGGTTTCTGTTTGCTTGAAATATTGTTCTCCACCCCTTTACCTTTAGTCTAAACACATCCTTGCAGGTTAGATGTGTTTCCTGAAGACAGCAGATACTTGGCTTGTATTTTTGTATCCATTCAGCCAGCCTATGTCTCTTGAGTGAGGAGTTCAATCCATTCACATTTATTGAGAGAACCGATAGGTAGGGCAAATTTCTGTTCATTCCGTTGGGCTGAACTTTGTTGCTTTGTTTTCTCTCTTGAGACATTGTGGTATCTGGCCTTTGATCTTTAGCTTTTGAGTGGTTTTACATTCATGAGCGTTTATTGTGCTGATCCATGGGTAACACTGTTTTGAGTACTTCTTGCAGGGCGGATCTTGTCTTGGTGAATTCCTTCAGTCTTTGCTTATCTGAGAATGTCTTTATTTCTCTTTTATATATGAAATTTTTTTTGCAGGGTACAAGATTCTAGGCTGGGCATTATTCTGTTTCAGAAGAGTGAGAATGGGGCCCCTGTCTCTCCTTCCCAGTAAGGTTTCAATAGAGAACTCTGGCGTTATTTGGGTTGGTATTCCTCTGTATGTTACTTGCTTCTTTCACCTTATAGCTTGTAGAAGGGCCTCTTTAGTTGAAATGTTGGTCAGTCTGATGACTACATGTCGTGGTGTCTTCCTGTTTGCATTGAATCTCCTAGGGGTCCTTTTAGCTTCTTGTATTTGGATATCTAGATTTTTTTGCGAGGCCTGGGAAATTTTCCTTTATTATATCTTCAAATAGTTTATCCATCCCTTGCGTGTTTTCTTCTTCCCCTTCCGGAATACCCATAACCTTCATGTTAGGTTTCTTCACATAATCCCACATTTCTCGTAGGCTTTGCTTTTTTCTCTTATTTCTCTGCTCTATCTCAGTGATTGACTTATTTAATTGGAAGGTGTTATCTTCAATCTCTGAGATTCTTTCTTCTGTTTGATCTACTCTGTTCTTGAGGCCTTCCACTGTGTTTTGTAGATCCCTGAATAGATTCTTCATTTCCAGGAGTTCGGTTTGATTTTTCTTTAATATTTTAATTTCCTTAGTTAATTTTTCTTTCCAGGTGCTGGATTTTTTTGTGTGTGTGTGTGGTTTCTTTGTGTTGGTTATCCATTTTTTTTCTTGCATGTCATTGAGTTTCTTACAATCCATGTTCAAAATTCTTCTGCTGTCATTTTAGTCTTCTGATTTTGGTTGATGTCCATTTCTAGAGAGCTGGTTTTCCTCTTTGGGGATGTGCTTTCCGTTTGAGTCTTCATGCTTTCAGAGTTCTTTCGGTGATTTCTTCCCATCTGGATCAGTTGTTGCTTCTTACCTTTAGATTTTCGTTTGGATGATGACCCGCACTGTTTAGTCTCTGAGCCAGTAGGTGGTGTTTATGGGTGAGATTCGACCACACTCTGTATGATGAGTCAGTAGATGAAGTAAAAGTGTGTGCAGAATGAACTCCATATCAGTAGATGGCACTTGCTCGGAGGAGCAGGCTACAGTGTTGTTTTTGGGTCCTGTAACCAGCTCTTCTTCCTCTGGAGAGGTACTCTAGTGCTTCACATGGGGGCGTGGTGCCCTGGGACTACCAGGTGTGTCCTTCTTCTCCACCTCAGTGAGGACAGGTCTGGGAGTGAGTCTGGGCGGAGCTGGGTTGGGTGAGCCTGCTCTCAGGCACCACCGATGCTGTTAGCAGGGGTCAAAGTCCTGTTCTCTGCTTCTGGGCAAACTGTCAGGGAGGGGCTGCAATGTCCCCATTCAGCTGGAAAGTTTGCGTGTGGGTGTGGAGCTGTCTGAGACCTGCAGTCTGGAGCAGGCCTTGCTCCTTTCCACCCTCCCCCACTCCGCAGCTTCTCCTGGGCCTCTGCCAGCAGGCCAGACCTCACGCCAGCAGGGCTCCTCTGGCTGTGATGTGGGCCGGGAGGTTCCCTGCACAGGGTCGCAGCCTGGGCTGGGTGCACGGCCTTCCTGTGGGAGGAGGGTTGCCCTCAAGCACACTCTCCCGCCGGTGAAGGCACACACACCTCTGTAGGCTTATTCACAAATATCCCTTCTGTGCCCCAGGGGAATGTGAGACCTCGGTGCGTGGGATCTGGTCTGTAGGCCTGTTCCTTGGGCTCTGGGATTCAATCCCTGACCCTGCCAGGGAGAGGAGTGCCAGTCCTAATTCACTCACGGGGAGCCCAAGCTGGGTCGATGTCTCTCAGCCTCAGGATCTACTCTGTTCTCCTGGAGTCACCAGGCCAGCAGCACCTGGAAGGGCTGGTGGGTAGGGAGCTCCCCATCTGAGTACCCCTCAGTCAGCTGAAAGGCCCCAAAAGGAAAGGTCCTGTTCCCTGGAGATGCCTCTGGCTAGTGGCTAAATTGTCTCTCTCGGCAGCCGCAGATAGGGAAGGGGGAGGGGAGAGTGTAGCAATATGGCGCCTGCTGAGCAGCTCGGGTCTGTGCACATGGAGGTTCCCCGAGGGAGTTGGGAGCCTGGTGCCGCGTCCACTACTGGCTTACCGCTCATTGGCGGCAGCCGTCTCTGGGCTGGTTTCCGCAGGTCTTTCCAACCACTGGGGAGCCCACCAGCAGTCCGAGATGCAAGGGAGGGGAAAGTTAACTGCTCTACCTACCCTGGCCGCTGGTCTCCAAGCTTCTCAGGAGCTCAATTCTTCTATTTCTCCTCTGCGGCCTCCTCCCATGGAGTCTACCGTAGTCTCAGGTACCCATCCTTCGGACCCTTGTCCGATGTATGCTCGTCTGCTTGCTGTTTCTTCTAGTTTCTTCTAAAATCTGTCTTTTTTGCATAGACACTCTGGCTGGCGGTTTTTCTCATCTGCCATCTTGCTCCACCCCTCTGTGTGATTCATTTTGAGGTATTTTTTAATTGGAAAGCAATGTGTATATGTGTATATTTATATTATCTTAATATATATTGGCTTAACAGGGATATGGGTAAATAATTACAGGTATGTATAAATAAATGGGTTAATATACTTACATACAAGTATTTACCAACTGTGCTTAGAAGGCCTAGATGCTGTAGAGCTAAAGAAAGGAACTGAGGCAAAATTAGTATAGAGAGTTTATTTGGGCCAAGGTTGAGGACTAGCACCCAGGACACACTCCAAGTTGCCATGGGGAGTGCTCTCTTCAGCCTTTGTTACAATCAGGTTTTTAAAGACAAAGGGGACTAGAAGTGGGCTGCTAGAAAGTTATTTGATGGGAATTCTCACTGATAACTAATCACTCATTGATTAGTTATTGGCTATACATTGTAGAACTATAGGGTATGAGTTACGTTACGCTGTCTGGCATATGGCATTTTATGGCTACTTGGTCTTAGTCCAGAGCCATATAGCAAGTGGCTTCAAGAGGTAATACTTTAGCTCAAGGGAAGAGACATGACTGCTCTTGCATTTCAGTGCCTCTCTTGGCCTGATAATTAAAGGGGGCTCTGATTCCTCAGATAAAAACTTTATTTTCTTTCTCAAAGAAACATCCCAGTATCTCAGCATCCTGATCTTGGATACTATTCTCCAATGAAAGGAACTAGAACTTTGTGGAGAATTGCTTGATTATAGGACCCAGGCAAGGGAAATGCAAAATAAGCTCAGACCATTTTGTGGTATCAGAAGGTAAGAAAGGGTTTTACAAAATGATGGAGACATGTTAAATATTAATAGACACAGGAGCTGACCTGAAATAGCTCCTAATGGGCAAAGCTGGAATGATTTGAGCGACAAAACAAATAACACAGTATTGGATTCTTACTTAAAGCACAAAATAAATACACGAGGCCATATGGATAAAAATAAACAATTGAATAAATCAATAAATGGGTAGAAGAGACAACTCTCCTTTATGAATTCCAAATAATATGTGTAGATACTGTCCCCTCTGGGTCATGGAGCTTATTCCCTTTCTCCTTGAATACGGACTGGACTTTGATTTGCTTTTAACCACTTCGGCAGGGCGCTCACCAGCCGCGAAACCTCGCCCACAGCCGGCACTCACAGTCCGCATGGTAGTGTGTGCTGTGCATTGACGACGAATCCGTTTTGCTCTTGTGTAATGAGGAAAGCTTGAAAGCACTGAAAGCTTGTTTTACTTTACAGGCAGCTTTATTTGTAATGTAAATATCAGAATAGGTAACATATATGTATATGTTTTTATTATGTTATTTTAAAATGTTCACAGTTTTATTTTGATAAATGAAACTTTAGAAAAGTCAAGTTTTGTTATTAACGCTAAAGTCGACGTTCAGCCGTGCGCCTTCATATCATGGCTGTCGGCTAAAGTCGATGCTCAGCTATGCGCATTTGTTCATCTGTGGCTATTGACTATAGTCGATGCTTGGTTGTGCGCGTTCATCTGTGGCTGTTGACTACAGTCGATGCTCGGCTCTGTGTTCATCTGTGGCTGTTGTCTATAGTCGACGGTGGCTGTCGGCTATAGTCAACGCTGGGCTGTGTGCATTCATCTGTGGCTGTCGGCTATAGTCGACGCTGGGCTGTGCGCGTTCATCTGTGGCTGTCGGCTAAAGTCGACGCTCTGCTGTGTGCGTTCATCTGTGGCTGTTGGCTAAATTTGACGCTCTGCTGTGCGCGTTCATCTGTGGCTGTCGGCTATAGTCACGCTGGGCTGTGTGCGTTCATCTGTAGCTGTCGACTATAGTCGACGCTGGGCTGTGCGCGTTCATCTGTGGCTGTTGGCTATAGTCCTTGGGCTGTGCGTGTTCATCTGTGGCTGTTGACTATAGTCGATGCTGGTACCGAAGTAGTTAAAGAATAAAGTAAGAAAAAGAAAAATAGTTACTTTACAGTGGAGAAAACTAGCAAACACTATTTGTGATATTATGATGCATATATTTTGATTTTTCTCTCCCTGACTCTTGGCTCTCAGCTTCTATAAACCTTTTCATTTCGTAAGTGACTAGAGCAATAAGAATATCTTTTATTAAATTTTTTGGTCTTTTTTCTTGATTCTTGGAAGTAGCTCTTAAATGACAAAGGTGAAATACAGTCTTTTGTTATTAATAACAAGTTCTGTCAAACACACCTGAGCTTATGCTAATGAGGCTTTTGGAAAGTCCTTAGATACCAAGGGATGGGGACTGGTTGCCAGGGGAACCAGCTACAAGCTCAGAGGGTTGGCTCTTTCAGCCCCATCCCCAACCTCTGGGGAGAGAAGAGGGGGCTAAAGGTTAAGTTGATCACCAGTGGCCAGTGGTTTAATCAATCATGCCTACTTAATGAAGCTTATATAAAAAATAAAAAAGAGACAGGATTCAGGGAGCTTGCAGATAGTTGAACACTTGGTGGTTTACACATCCATGTACTGGGAGGATGTCACAATCCAAGGACAGAAGTTCCTGTGCTTGGGACCCTTCCAGACTTTGCCCTATGTATGTCTTCCTCTTTATTTGTATCCTTTAAAATATCCTTTGTAATAAACTGCTAAACGTAAGTAACTGTTTCCCTGAGTTCTGTGAGCTGCTCCAGCAATTAATCTAATCCAAGGAGAGGGCTGTGGGAACTCTGATTTATAGCTGGTTGGTCAAAAGCACAGGCCAACAACAACAACAACAAAAAATAACCTTGGGCTTGTGGTTGACATCGGAAGTGGGGCTCAGTCTTGTGGGACTGCATCTTCAACCTGTGGGATATAACACTGTCTCCCAGTAGATAGAGTCAAAATTGAATTGAATCAGAGGACACTCAGATGGGATCCACTGCAGAATTGATTGCTTTCTTGGTTTGTGGGGAAATAACCCCACACATTTGGTCACAGAAGTATTCTGTATTGATTGTTGTAGAGTGAAAGCAGAGGAAAAATGGTTTGGTTTTTTTACTCATTTGGTGTCAGTGACACAAGATTTCCTAGAACAGCCCTAGCTCACAGAAACATGTGATTAGGGAAGAGAAGGGGCTAAAGGGTGGGGGATGAGGAATCTTTGCTCTTTGGATGGCCCCCTAGACACTCATGGTATGAAACTGCACCTGCTCTGCATTCAGTGACTGAAGGTAAAAGTTATCAATAGAATTTAGGGATGGTGGTAGACCCAATTCCAGAGGAGTTGGCTCATTAGATACTTAAGGAAATGCACAATAATAAGAATCATGATAAAGAAATAATCTCTTGGTAATTGCTATCTATAAAATGAAAGTAAAAGAGAAGTGCTGGGTTGGGCCTTTAGGCTCTACTAAGTTCAGATGTGGGTCTGTCTGAGCTCAGGCCACTAGCCTCAAAGCCACCCACAAAGGGAAAGTTTATGCCAGGACAACTGGAAGTACCTCTGCAACCTTTGGTCACCAAGAAAGTAGGCAATGTTGGGGAAGGGAAAAACCAAGAAACTACTGAGATCAGGGGTGTGATGTGAAGGAATTTTCGCATTTTGTGGATTGGTATCATCAGCTTCCTAAGAAGCCTTTGCTAAAATGGATTGTTAAGATAACTCATTTAGGAGAGTGTCTTTGGTTTTAAATGCTGCAGAATGGAAGAACATATTTGAGGTGATGCAGGACCCACAGCTTACTATTTAACAGTCAGAGATGGCTATACATGATCCGACACATGGAAGGTTCTATCCGAGGGAACGGCCAGCCTGGGGGACTATGGATAAAAACCACTATAAAGTGTGTTTATCCTGAGAAAGGGAACTGCCCAACTCTCCCTATAAATGCTAAGTGGAGGACCCCAGAGGAAGCAGCTGACCTGCTTTGTATGCAACCAGTGTGGCACTGGCTTTATGATGACTGGGATATTTACCTACTAAATATGCCCATTACCCAGGTTATGGTAAATGCTGTGGTTAAGGGTGTCCCTTCTGCACCAAGGCAGACATTACTCAAAACCTTACTTGATTTGCTGTCTTAATTTCCCTGTATTGGTCTTACTGATACCATGGATATTAAACTGATTAAAAAGAAAATGGGGAGAGAGGCAGAGGGGAGAATCAGGGAACTTTGGTTATTAAAAAATGGGATGAATGTGGGAGACGTTGATGGGGCTGAAACAAAGGTATTGATACAACACCTTGGGACCCCCCTCCATTACTAACCACCGACCTTAAAATGCCCCAAGTAAGTTTGCTCCATTGTCCTAGTCTGGAGGAATTTAAAAAGTCAGAAGGCAAAGATTACATGAGAAACCCCACCTGGAATCACCTTTGAGGATGGTTACACTGATTAATCTGGGTAATGATTGACAGGTCAGAGTCTCCTGGTCCAACCCCCCACAATATTCCCCAGTCCCCCCACCTCCACTGGGAACCTGAGGCCATTTGTATACATGTAGGTAAAATGGCCAGATGGGGTACAAGAAACCTTTTTGATACTCCTTGACACAGCAGCCTAATACACTGTGATTCCGAAGCCGAATCCTAATGGTGGCTAAGGTTAGACTGGGAGGATATGGACTTATAGCAGTTGATGGGGCTAAGGTGAAGGTTTGGATGAAAATTCGGATTTTTAAACAAACTTTATATGAGGTGGTCATGTCTCCTTTATATTATAATCTCCTGATTGTATTATTGGGATGAGTATTATATCTACCTGGGAATCACTTCCCCTACCTAATACTGTAAAACAGAAGGCATGTAAGTCCACCCTCAGGCCAGTCTTGAATGGGCATGCTAAATAGGAACCACTAGAACTGCCTGAACCCACATAGGTGGTTAATTTAAAACAATATAGAATAACTGGAGGGCAGAAAGAGGTTACCATTTTAATCAGTGACATGCTAGAAGCTGGAGTGCTGGTACCAAATAAAGTCTGTACAGTAATCCTGTGTGGCTAGTGAGAAAGGTGGATGGCTCCTAACAGTAGACTATTGAGGCTTGAATGAAGTTGTATTACCCAGAGGCTCAACAGTCCCAGACATGGTTTTAGCCATATAGAATATACAACAGGCCAAAGGAAACTGGTACTCAGTGATTGACCTTCAAATACCTTCTTCTCTATCTCAGTTTCAGAAAAGAGCTAACCACAGTTTGCTTTCACATGAGAAGGGTCTCAGTTTACAATTTGCTGCCACAGGGTTATGTTGTAACAGCACAGCTGACAGAGAACAAACCGAATGGCACAAAAAGTGGAGAGAACCAGGTTTATTTACTCTAGCGGGCTCATAGGGGGATTGCCACCAAATTCTGAGCCCTGAACAGAGAGTGTACATTTCGTTTTAGGGAGAGTGTAGGGTACAGTTATAATGTGGTATCTTTAGTGGGACAGGGTCTCAAGTGACCTCAGTTGCTGGTATAGAGTTTCTATGGAATTTCTTCCTGTCTTATCTTACCATCGATAAGGGAAATCCCCATCTGTTACTTGGTGCATTAGGCACAAGAGACCTCCGCCACTCACGGAAGACCCACATCAGCATAATACCTGTTTCCTGGCCCATCAACTAGTCAGTCTATCGCCTGGCATCAGCATAACACTAAATCTATTGCCTGGTGCATCAACATAATGGTAAACTATTGCGTGACACATCAACTAACCTACACCTGGTACCCCACCCCTCGGACCACTCCAACTTAATAAAAGTGGGAAAAATCGGGTAGATGGTGCTCAGAATTTGGTGGTGAGGCCCCTCTGAGCCCGCTGGCAAAATAAACTTTGATTTTTCCGACTCTCCCTGTGCCGTTCAGTTTGTCCTCAGGACCACCCACTGTAACACTTGCTGTAACATTTTGGATCCCTGACTGGGAAAACTGACCGTGCTGGCCCCTTGAAGCCACCAGTTCACAGATGGGTGCAGCGACCGGCGGGACTCAGCAACAGAAGCGAACCGGCGCCAACTGCTATTTTGTGGAATATCTTCGCTCCTTGGGAGCTCCCATCAGCCGCAGGGTCCCAAACTTGCCCGGACATGCTGGAGGGAAGGACAAGTCAAATCAAGTATGGAGGCATCGGACCAGGTAAGGGTCCCGGGACCTGTCTGGGTCAGGCCCGTCAGATGATGAAAGAGGAGCTTGATCACCTCCTGAGGGCAGGGAATTCCAGGGTGGGAATGTGTAACCTCTGCCTGTCTGAGTGAGTGAGGGAAGAGTGAGTGAAGAGTGACTGTTTGTGGTTCCATGGCTACAGAACGTGTGATTCTGTTCGGCATAATGATTATTCACTCCCCTAAAGGGAGCAACCAGGCCCGGGGTTTATGCAGGTACACCTTAGCCAAGACGCGCCTAAGTTCCCATGAGGGACACAGCCAGGTGGACACTTGAGAGAACCTCCCCCGCTTTGTTAAGTTGCGACACCATTCGAGGGTCCAGGATGGGTAGCATAGAATCTAAGCCTACAGTCCTTAATGCATGTTAAAGAACTTTAAGAAGGGTTTCACAGTAGATTACGGCATCACACTGAGTCCCAGTAGACTTAACGCTCTCTGTGAACAGGAATGGCCCACATTCGGGGTTGACTGGCCCGCAACAAGAACCTTAGACCTCCCCACAGTGCAAGCAGTTTGGAGAATCGTGACCGGGACTCCCAGCCACCCTGACCAATTCCCTTACATAGATTCATGGCTAGAGATTGCTCAGACCATGCCCCCTTGGGATCTAGTTCTGTGCTAATAAGGGACAGAGCAGGATTTTTGTGGCCCAAAGGATCAGAGACTCCAAACTGTCCAAACCCATCTATCAGGAGGCTCCTAAAGAGGATCCACCACCACCACCCTACAACCCTACCATGACACCTCCTGAAGTACCCCTGAATCCACCAGACACCCCGCCACCATCATTCTCCCCACTGCCAATACCAGACCAACCAGGTGCCGACACTTCCATCACTCGCCGGCTTTGGTCAGCTCAGGCCCCAACTTCAGCCCTCTAGATGCCCCCGTGTGAGGTGCAAGGTCCGATGCAGGTTAAAGACGATGGGTCCATTCAGCCAGGTCAGCCAGTCCTGTACTACTAGCCCTTCTCCACCACTGACCTGAACTAGAAGCACCACACCCTGCCATACTCCGAGAAACCCCAGGCCCTTGTTGACCTCCTGGAATCCATCTTCCAGACCCACCATCCCACTTGGGAAGACTGCGCCAGCTCCTTTTGACCCTTTTTAACACAGAAGAACGACGCTGGATTGTAGCTGGGACCTGGAGGTGGCTCCAGGACCAGGCTTCAGCAGGGACCTTGGATGTGGAGCAGTGGGCACAGAGAGCAGCACCCGAGACCAACCTGGATTGGGATTTCAACTCCCCGAGTGGATGAGAGGCACTCGGAAGGTATCGGGAAGCTCTCCTCCACGGGGTCTGTGAGGGAGCCAGAAAACCAATCAACATGAACAAAGTTGCTCTGATCACCCAGAAGCTGGAGGAATTGCTGAGCACTTTTGTGAGGCCTACCGAATCTACACACCCTTCGACCCAAGAGGCGGCCGAAAATCAGCGGAAAGTGAATGCTGCGTTTGTTAGGCAGTCCTATCCTGGCAGTTCTATCCTGACATCTGACGGAAACTCCAGAAACTTGATGGGTTTGCAGGAATGAA
>VBSM01001468.1:963572-1012746 GCA_008086735.1 Cheirogaleus medius | reverse complement strand
TTCATATAACTTCCACTCTGCCTCTCCTGGCAGGGTGACTGCCATTACAAGGGCCGTCCTCGGGGTGCCAAGCCTGGGACTCGCAGCTCCTTTGAGCTGTTCCCCAAGTTTGCTCAGCAAGTCCCATCCCAAGAGAGGCACCGGACACTCTGGCATGTAGAGGACCTTGTGCCTTATCTGATGGCCCCCAATTTGGCATACCCAGGACTGGCAGAAGGGTCTGGCTACCCGAGTCCCGGTAGCTCCAACTATAGTTGTTTCCCGTTTTGTAAGCGGGGCCACAGGGGTTGTCACAACTGAGTGTTCTGCTCCAGTGTCCACCACGAATGTCATTTGTTGGCCCCATACTTTTGTCTTGACCGTAGGTTCCTGAGGGCCAAGAGTGAAGGAACCCAGTCGGCCCAACTCGGAGTCAATGCCAGTGAGCCCCACTAGCTCTTGGGTTTCCGGTTTCTGTTGGATAGTCCTGAATGGGGCCCTTCCTTGCGACAGGTGACTTCTCTTGTGGGGGCATTCATTCTTCCAGTGGCTTAACCCCTTGCAATTGGCACTCTGGTCTCTTGCCAGGGGTGCCCGTCCTCTGGTTCTCCCCTTTCTTGGGGGTCCTGGCTGCTTGGATGGGTCAGATCTACCAAGGGCAGCAGCCAGGAGGGCAGCCTTTTTCTTCATCCTCTGATCTTTCTCCCTCTGAGCAGTCTGGTCCTGGTTGACACACACCTTCTGGGCCACCTCCATTAACTGTGTGATGCTCATGCCTGCGAATCCTTCAAGTTTCTGCAGCTTCCTCCGGATGTTGGAGGCCGACTGCCCGATGAACACTGCATTCACCATTCTCTGGTTTTCGTCTGCCTCCGGGTCAAGAGGTGTGTATATTCGGTATGCCTCACAGAGGCGCTCATAGAAGTCACAGGATGACTCCTCTGGCTTCTGGGTAATTAGGGCTACCTTGTTCATGTTGGTTGGCTTTTTGGCCCCTTCCCACACTCCTTGGAGAAGAGCCTCTCGGTACTGCTCCAGTGCTGCTTGTCCTTCCAGTGTGTTGAAATCCCACTCTGGGTTGGTCTCGGGCATCACTCGTGATGCCCATTGTTCCACATCCAGGGTGCCTGCTGGTGCCCATTCCTGCAGCCACTTCTGAGTTCCAGTCATGATCTGACACCGTTCTTCGGTACTGAAAAGGGTCAATAGGAGTTGCCAGCAATCTTCCCACATGGGGCGGTGAGTCTGGAAGACAGATTCCAGGAGGTCGACAAGGGCCTGAGGTTTCTCCGAGTAGGACAAGGTATGGTGTTTCCAATTCAATAGGTCGGTGGTGGAGAAAGGCTCATAATACAGGGCAGGTTGCCCCGGCTGGATGGTTCCATCATCCCGAACCTGCAGTGGACCTCGCATTTCACACAGAGGCATCTGGAAGGCCGGGGTAAGGGGTTGGGCAGACCTCAACTGGCGGACGAGTAGTGGAGATGCCGGCGGTGGAGCGGGTGCAGTCGGGGGTACCCAGGAGGGTGGCGTGACTTGTGGACTGTAAGGCGGTGGTGGGTCCTTGATCAGGTCTATTGGCTTTGCTTTGAGACCGCGGACCCTCTGAGCCACTAGAACCCTACTCTGTCCCTCGTCAGTGCAAAACCAAATCCAAGGGGGCATAGTTTGGGTGATCTCCAGCCATGAATCTATGTATGGGAATTGATCTGGGTGACCCAGAGTCCCAGTCACCACTCTCCATACTGAACGTATGAAATTTATCAGCATGCACCTTAGAACTGTTGGCTTGGATTCAGACCCTCCCATGTTTTAACTGGTTTAACCAACACTCCCGTTCCCTACACCACTGACAACATTCCTTTTCTGAACCTTGTCCCTGCCCAGACTTGGGTCCATGCTCCGGCTCCTCCCCTTTCTCTTTCGTCACAAGACAGACAATGTGTAGGGGCTTCTCTCAGGTGTCCGCCTGGCTGTGTCCCTTGTGGGAGCTTAGGCGTGTCTTGGCTAAGGCGTACCCATATAGCCTGGGCCCGGTCACTCCCTATCACAGGGAGTGAATCGCCATTATGCCATATGACGTCACAGAACCACAGGTTAGGACCCACTCAAACCCCAAAGCCGAAGCCGTGGGGCCACAGACACAATGACCATAAGCAGTCACTGAGTTCATTCCACTCACTCATTCACACAGAGGTTACACATTCCCTCCCCTGGGGGGGGTCCCTATCCTTAGGAGGTCAAGCTCCTCTTCCCTCTCACTGACAGGCCTACCCTTAGGAGGTGATCAAGCTCCTCTTCCATCTCGCTGACGGGCCTACCCTTAGGAGGTGATCAAGCTCCTCTTCTGTCTCATTGACAGGCCTACCCTTAGGAGGTGATCAAGCTCCTCTTCTGTCTCATTGACAGGCCTACCCTTAGGAGGTGATCAAGCTCCTCTTCCGTCTCACTGACGGGCCTATCCTTGGAGGGTCCCTGGACCCTACCTTGTCCGATGTTCTGGCCTTGGTCTGACTGGTCCTTCCCTCCGGAGTGTCCGGGTGAGTCCGAGGCCCTGCGGCCGGCGAGAGCTCCCGAGGATTTCCACAAATGGTGGTTCGGTGCCAGCTCATCTCAATCGTAGAGGTCCCGACATCCACCGTGCTCATCCCGATCTGGTGGCTTCAAGGGGCCAGCGTGGTCGGCTTTCCCAGTCAGGCAACCAAAATGTTCCAGCAAGTATTAACAGCAAGTGTTACAGCGATTGAGGAAAGAATCGAGCGGCACACGGAGAGTCGGAGAATCAGCCTTTATTCTGCCTGCGGGCTCAGAGGGGCATTCTGAGCCCCGCTTCCTTGTTCTCCTCCAATTTTTATGCCCTTGTTGGGATTCAAAAAGCATCCAATCAGCAACAAGTTTTAACATCCAATCAGCAGCAAGCTTTAACATCCAATCAGCAACAAGCTTTAACATCCAATCAGCAGTAGGATTCAAAAAGTATCTAATCAACAGTGAGGTCAGCCATGGGGCCCCGGGGTGGGGGGTTTTCCCTGTCAATATGACCATTTTGGCCTTGAACCATTCCCTCCTCATTTCCTCCTCTCTGCCTTATATCCAGTGGACAAGAACAGGCGTGTATAATGCTTAGAAATGGTTGAACAAATTCATATCCAAAAGTAATTTACAGAGGACAAGCTTTCCTATGAATTTCAACACAAAGTGTACAAAATGTGCTAATTTTACTAAGTACTTTTGTCATACACTGGTAACCTCTTTAACATCTAGAGACTAGATATTGCAAAATTAGGGCGCATTTGTCCATTATATACATTATATACACACAGCAAAACAAAATGCACAAAACATAAGAAAACTGATATCTGATAATGTCCAAGTACGAACACACCAGCATATTACCTTTTGCCAATTCCTTCCCTCCCACCTCCTCCAAACCATTGAACGAGTATAGATGGTATATATACTGCTCACAGAGATGGTTTAACAATTTTATTTCCAAAAGACAGTATTTCCTGTGAATTTTAGCAAAAATATATTTACAAAGTGATATTTTACTACCTCTACATTTAACATAGTTTGGGCACTTCTAAACATCTAGGTAGACTAGATGTTTTGAGTAAGGATTTATTTGTCCACTATATATACAGCAGTTTTGAATAAACTGCACACATGTAACAGTTATAATTTGAAAATGTCTTCAAAATATGAACATTCTAGTCTAGAACCCTTCCCTCCTCCACCAACCCAGTGGGCTATAATGCTCAAATTTTCAGAAGACAATCTTTCCTACAAATTTAAAAACAAAAATGTACAAAATATATTAGTTTACTAATTCTACTTTTGTCATACACTGGCAACCTCTTTTAACATCTAGAAAGACTAGATGTAAATTAGGACTTGTTTGTCCTTTATATACACTATATACTATATACACAGGTAAGTAAGACCAAATACACAGACAGAGGAACTATGGTTAATCTTTCCTCACTATAAGCACACTGGCATAGAGCTCTTCCTTGTCCTCCCTCCTCCCCTGACTGAACCCACGCTGCACAAACACAATGCGTACTGCTCAAGAGGTGGTTTGGCCATTCCCCCCAAAAATTTCATATGAACTTTAACAAAAAAGTATTCACAAAGGGTATTACTACTTCTACTTTTAACATATATCAGTCACTTCAGAACATCTAGAAAGACTAGATATTTCAAAAAAGTACTTAGTTTGTCAACTATGTAAACAGTAATGAGGAATAAAATTCACACACAAAACAATGCTTATGTTATGAAAATGTCTTCCAAATATGACCAGTCTGGCACAGAATCTTCTCTTCCTTCTCAAGGTCTTCCACTCCATGTCCTCTAACCCACTGAACAAACAGACAAGTGTCGCTTCCAGAGGTGATCTAACAATTCCATTTGGAAAAGTCATTTGCAGAAGACATTTTTTTCCTTTTTTTTTTAAACAAATGGGCATTTACAAGATGTGTTATTTTCTAACTCTATTATACGTCGGCAACCTCTTTACATCTAGAAGGATTAGAGGTAGTAAACGTTTTCTTTCTAAAGGTTGGGGGAAAAGTTGAGAGCAGCCTTTTCATATTGTATGCGCAAGCCTTCTTCTAAGTAAGCCTTCCCAAAGGGTGGTAGGCATTTCCAAATGTGGTATTTTTTTCTTCTGTCTGGCAGCAGAACGAAGACCCGCCCAGCCCGCTAACCGTTCCACCCATCTTCATCCCAGGCCCCGCTCACCTTCCATGCCCGTTCCGGCCTGTGTCAGTCGTTGTCGAGACTAAGTAGGGCCTAGGCTGGGCAGGGCTGGGCCAGGAGACCGGGTGGTGGGCGGAGGCCGGCCTCGAAGAGGCCGCTGCCATCATCAGGTCACCGAGGTGGTTGGCAGAGACGTTCACCGCTGCTTCTAGGCCTGGGCCTGGCTGGAGGGCAGCCCCAGCGAGGGCTCCGAGTATCTGCAGGGCAGAGGCCCGTCCCGGCCAGCAGCTCACCCAGAGCTGGAGGGCCTGGAAGGCCCAGAGGGCCCGGCGGGAACTGGCTGCTCCGTGTCTCACCACGCTCTCTGCCTGAACTTGAGTGTTTTCAATCATGAAAGTGTTGAATTTTGTCAAATCTTCTTCTGTATCAATTGAACTAATCATCTACTTTTATATCTTCGTTCTATTAATATAATTGATTTTCATTTGTTGAGTCACCTTTGCATTTCTGGGATAAATCATACAAGGTGTCAAAGTCAAATAAAATACAGAGATGAATCTCTCAAAACATTTTATTTGGGAGGAAAGAATTGCAATTCAGGGCATAAATGCAGACCAGCTGGTCTTTGCTATGTCCTGAGAACAGAAGGTTAGAGGTGGTATAAAAAGGAGAAATTTTAAATTATTGCTCTTTGAAAAATTCCATGGGCACTGGTGAGGTTTTAAGGACCTGGAAGGTTCTGACTGGTAAGTAACTGAAGTAGGCAAAACTAGTCTTAAGAGTGGCAGTAGGTCTTTTCGGCTCACTAGATCAAAGTGGTTTCAGGTTTCAGCAGGCAGTTTCAGTCGCCAGGTTTGCAGAGTAATACATTTTTGGAGCAATATTTTGTGCCCTGAGTGCATTTCCCTCTGGCCATTTTAGTTGGGTATGACAAGAATGACCCAATTCATATGATCAACTTTCACAAAAGTTACCTTATATAATTTTTTATTTTGAGACAGGGTGCTGCTCTGTCACTCAGGTATAGAGACATGATCACAGCTCACTGCAACCTCCAACTCTTGGGCCCAGGTGATCCTCCCGCCTCAGCCTCCTATGTAGCTGGGACTACTCAGGCACATGCCGCTACTTCAGGCTAATTTTTTATTGTTTGTAGAGATAGGGTCCGGCTGTATTGCCCAGGCTAGTCTCAAATTCCTGGCCTCAAGTGATCCTCCCAGGTATAAGCCACTGTACCCAGCCAATAATCTATTTTTTATGTTAATAGATTTCCTAGTAATTCATTAGTTATTTTCACTTGTATATTCATAAGAGATGTTGGTCAGTGGTTTTCTTTTCCTTTGATGTCTTTTTCAGGCTTTGACATCAGAGTAATGCTGGCCTCATAAAATGAGTTAGAATTCAAGAAATAATTGATGTTAATTCTGAATGTTTGACTGAATTCACCAGTAAAGTCTTCTAGTCATGGAACTTTTTTTGAGAGGGAAGTGTTCGAGTGTAACAATCTCTTTATTATAGCTCTGTTAAGACTTTCTGTTTCTCATTGAGTCAGTTCTGGTAGTTTCTATGTTTCTAGGATTGTCCATTTCATTTAGGTCATCCAATTTGTTGGTGTAAAATTGTTCTTAATATTCTCTTGTGATACTTTATATTTCTGAAAAGTCAGTAACAATGTCCTCTCTTTCATTTCTGATTTTAATTATTTTTTTCTTTTTGTTGTTGTTAGTCATTCTAGCTAAAGGTTTATCAATTTTTTAAAGAACCAACTTTGGTTTTATTGATATCTATATTTTTTTTCTATTCTATGTTTCATTTATCTCCACTCTAGTCTTTATTGTTTATTTTCTTTGCTATCTTTGGGGTTACTCTTCTTTTTCTTGTTCCTTAAGGTATAAAATTAGGTTATTGATTTGAAATTTCTTTTTTTTTAATGTAGGTATTTAGTGTTATAAATTTCTAAGCACTGCCTCTGTTGCATCCCATTAGTTTTGTTATGCTTTTTTTTTCATTTTCATTCTTCTTTAAGTGTTTTCCCATTTTCCTTGTGATTTTTCTTTGACCCTTTGGTTGTTTAAGAGTATGTTGTTTAACTCTCACATTTCTTTGTGAATTACAGTTTTCCTTGTTATTGATTTTTCCCTTTATTCCATTGTGGTTGGAGAAGATACCTTGGAAGATTTTAATCTTTTTAACTTTACTGAGGCTTCATATGTGGTCTATCTGGGACACTGGTCTATCTGGGACAATGTTCCGTGTTTACTTGACAAGAATGTTTATTCTGCTGTTGTTGGGTGGAATGTTTTATATATGTCTGTTAGGTTTAGTTGGGTTATAGAGTTGTTCAAGACCTCTGTTTCCTTATTGATCTTCTGTCTACATGTTCTATCTATTATTGAAAGTGAGGTATTGTAGTCTCCAACTATTGTCGAACTCTCTATTTCTTCTTTGAAGTCTGTCATTTTTTGCTTTATATGTTTTGGGCCTCTGATGAGTATATGTTTATAAATATATCTTTTTTTTTTTTTAGAGACAGAGTCTCACTTTGTCACCCAGGCTGGAGTGCAGTGGTGTGATCATAGCTCACTACAGCTTTGAACTTTTAGGCTCAAGCAATCCTCCTGCCTCAGCCTCCCAAGTAGCTAGGACTACAAGCATGCACTACCATGCCCAACTAATTTAAATTTTTTTTTTTTTTTAGAGACAGGGTCTTGCTATGTTGCTGAGGCTGGTCTTGAACTCCTGGCCTCAGGTGATCCTCCTCCTCCTCCTGCCTCAGCCTCCCAAACTGCTAGGATTACAGGTGTGAGCCACTATGCCCAGCCTGTTATATCTTTTTGACGCACTCTTACCAACACACAATGTCCTTCTTTGTCTCTTATATCATTTTTTTTAATTTAAGGTCTATTTTGTCTGATCTTATTATAGCCAGCCAGCCCTCTTTCGGTTACTGTTTTCATGAAACTTCTTTTTCTATCCTTCACTTTCACCTTATGTGTATCTTTGGCTCTAAAGTGAGTTTTAGACAGCATATATTTGGATCATGTTTTTATTATCCATTCTGCCAATCTCTGCTTCTAAATGGTGAGTCTTATCTACTTATATTTTAACTGATTTTTGATAAAGATTTATTTTTACACGTTGGTATTTTTTTTTACATCTTTTCCCTGAATTCCTATATTACTGCCTTTATGTTTTAATTTTTTTCTATGTACCATTTTGCTTTCCTATTCATTTCCTTTTGTGAATATTTTTTTAGTTGTTTTACCCAGGTTACCCCAGGGATTACAATTAACATCCTTAATTTATAACAATCTGTTGATATTCACCCCTTTATGTTGTTACTGTCACAAATTATATTTTGTATGTTGTGTGCCCATTAACATATAGTTAATTATTTCATGCAGTTGTCCTTTTTGGTTCCTTTTTTTTTTTTTTTTTTTTTTTTTTTTTTTTTTTGAGACAGGGTAGAGTGCCGTGGTGTCATCATAACTCACAGCAACCTCAAACTCCTGGGCTCAAGTGATCCTCCTGCCTCAGCCTCCGAGTAGCTGGGACTACAGGCATACTACCGCACCAGGCTAAGTTTTCTATTTTTTTGTAGAGACAAGGTTCTTGCTCTTGCTCAGGCTGGTTTCAAACTCCTGGCATCAAGTGATCCTCCTGCCTCTGCCTCCTAAAGTGCTAGGATTACAGGTGTGAGCCACCACACCCAGCCACATTTGTCTTTTAAGTCATATAGGAAGTAAAAAGAGGAGTTGTAATCCAAAAATACAATAATATGGGATTTCATGTTTACCTATATAGTTATCTTTACCTGTGTTCTTTATATTTTCATGTGGCCTTGAATTACTGTCTAGTATCCTTTATTTCAGGCTGAAGGACTCTTTTTAACATTTCTTGTGGGGCAGATCTACTAGCAACTAACTCCTCTAGCTATTCTTTATGTTAGAATGCCTTAATTTCTTCTGCATTATTGGAAGATAGTCTTGCTGGATATAGACTTCTTGATTGACAGGTTCTTTTCATTTTTTTCAGTACTATAACATGTCATCACATTGCATTCTGGCTTTCATAGTTTCTGTTGAGAAATCTGCTTTAATCTAACGAGGATTCCTTGTACATGATGTGTCGCTTCTTTCGCTACTTTCAAGATTCTTTGTCTTTCCTTGGCTTTTGACAATTTGATTATACTGTGTCTCAGTGTAGATCTCTTTTGAGTTTATTCTACTTGGGAGTTTATTGAACTTCTTGGATATGTAGATTTCTGTCTTGCATCAAATTTGGGAAGTTTGGGATCATTATTTTTTCAAGTATTCTTTCTGTTCCTTTCCTTGTTTCTTCTACTTTGGAACTTCCATTCTGCTTATGTTGGTATACTTGATGGTGTCCTATAGGTCTGTTAGGCTCTGTCCCTCTTTCTTTATTCTTTTTTCTTCCACCTCTTCAGACTGGATCATTTCAGTTGTCTTATCTTCAAGTTTGCAGAGTTTGTCTTCTGCTTGCTCAAATCTGCTGTTGATCCTCTCTAGTGAATTTTTCATTTAGTTATTCTACCTTTGAGCTCCATAATTTATTTTTGGTTCTTTTTTTTTTTGGAGATAGAGTCTTGCTCTGTTGCCTGTGCTAGAATGCTCAAACTCCTGGGCTCAAGCAATCCTTCTGCCTCAGCCTCCCGAGTAGCTGGGACTACAGGCATGTGCCACCATGCCCAGCTAATGTTTTCTATATATATTTTTAGTTGTCCAGCTAATTTCTTTCTATGTTTAGTAGAGACAGGGTCTTGCTCTTGCTCAGGCTGGTCTTGAACTCCTGACCTTGAGCGATCCTCCTCCCTCGGCCTCCCAGAGTGCTAGGATTACAGGTGTGAGCCACCACGCCCAGCCTATTTTTGGTTCTTTTTTATAACTTCTGTCTCTTTATTGATATTCTTTATATATCATTCTCCTGGTTCCCTTTAGTTCTTTGTCCATGGTTTCCTGTTAGCTTTTTGAGCACACTTTACAAAGTTGATTTAAATTTTTTATCTAGTAAGTCCAATGTCTCAATTACCTCAGGAACTATTCCTGTCCATTTCTTTTTTTCCTATGAATAGGTCATACTTACCTGTTTCTTTGTATGCCTTGTAATTTTTCTTAAAACCTGGACATTTTGAATATTATAATGTGGTTACTCAGGAAATCAGATTATGCCCCATTCCCAGGGTTTGCTATTATTGCTTATTGAAAGTTGGAGTTGTTCATTTTTTTAGTTACTTTTCCAAACTATTTTTTAAAACCTGTATCCTTTGTTATGTGTGGTCACTGTTGTCTCTGTGCCATTATCTCAGTGGTCAGCCAGTGATCTGAGAGAGTTTTTTTTAAACTTCTGGAGCCAAAAAGAAAAATCAAATACTCAGTCTTTACATATTGGCTCTGAACTGGGGCAGTCCTTCAGCACTTAGCCAGGCTGCCTATACCTCTGTCTTAGCCTTCACCTCTTGGCTTGTACAGAGTCCTAAAATCAGCCAGAGGTGCAAGCCTCATGTCCTCGCAGGTGTTTTCTGAGCATGTGTCCAGCCATGGGCATGCATGTTGCTCTCTGGATTCCCCAGTTTGTGTGCTAAAGTCCTTCAAAGTTCTACTCTCCCCAGTATCACCCTCCTCTCCCTCCTCCTTCATGGGTATTTGGAACAGTCTTCTGCTTGCTTCATGCTCCATCCCCAGAATGGCCCCATGTGTCCCTCATGACTGTGGATAGTTTATGTCTTTGAATGCTTTTAATTGACCGTGGCCCAGGAAGCTACTCCAGTCTCAGAGGGGTGAAACAAAGGCACACCCCTGCACTTGTACATCAGGTAACTGTCAGACAGATCAAAATACATGGCAATTATTTGAGAACAAGGTCCTGTAGCACAGCAGGCGACACCAGAAACATGGGCCTTGTCCTCACGACTATCAGAGCTAGAAAGAAGAGGATAGTAGGCCAGTAAGCAAAAAATGCTACATGCTTTCTTCCCAAAATTTAGCAGCCTCTTTCTTCATTAAGTACTCCACTGTTTGCTATAAGTTTTTTTAAATTAAATTCTAGAGTTCCAAAAAGTTGATTCTATCAGTTTTTGTAAGTTTAATGGTGCCTCAATAGAGGGTCCAATTTTGGAGATCCCTAAGTCACCATCTCTTGTGCCGTCACTCATGTTGATATAGGACTAATAGATTAAGGACTTCAGCTTAGGTATTTTTTCCCTAAATTTTGGTAGTTTGTTTCTTTCAAGGAATTGGTCCATTTCATCTAAGTTGTCAGATTTATGGGCATAGAATTGTTCATAGTATTTTTTCATTATCCTTTTAATGTTTGTAGGATCTGTAGTAATTATCCTCCTTTTCATTTCTGATATTGTTAACATGTATTTTCTTTTTTCTTGATCATTGGATGTAGTTTTATCAATTTTCTTGGCTTTTTCAAAGAACCAACTTGGAGTGTTACTGTTTTCTAATATTAAATAAAGTGCTTGCCTATTATTTCCCAATATTTGTTGATATTCCAGATAACTTTCTGTTGTGATTTCTAGTTTAAATCTGCTATAGTCAGAGAATATATTTTGTATGATTTCAATTCTTTTAAGTTTAAGGTTTGTTTTCTGGCCCAGAAATGATCTTTTAGTGAATATTCCATGAAAAGATGTGAGCACTTTGCTAACATATTTATAAATATCTTGGAAGGACAGTGTGATTGTTTAGTATATAGAACAGTCTTTTCCTTCTCACTCCTCTGTAAGCAATCCATTTTAATTTCTACAGCTTCCTATCATGGCTATACCAGAAATAATTTCTTAATCTTTTATATGTTACCTTTTATATCTGGTTTGACATGTGCTTTTCTTTCATGGTTTCTGTGAAGTGTATTCTAGGGTGCCTTGCAAAATAGGTGAATAGTTTATGCTTTTAACATCTTTGTGTTTATGAAAACATCTTTTTTTCTTATCCTTGAATGAAAAATTTGGCAGGGCATGGAATTCTAGGTTCAAAACCTTTATCCTTTAGAATGTGTGAACATTCCTCCTTTGTCTTTTGGCATTTGGTTCTACATATGAAAAGTTGTATGTCAGTTTTATTCTTATTCTTTTAGGTAATCTCTTAATTGCTGAAGTGGGATTGCTGTACTCTAGAAAAAGAGTACTTGTATATATTTCACAAAAATCTTGCTTTAAAAAAATCCATATGTATTGTAAAAGAGTGTGTGTGTGTGTGTGTGTGTGTATACCACAATTTTGTGTTTCTCTTTTTGGCCGTATTGTGCCCATATTCAGAAACCCTGAATTACTTCTCTATTTGATGAGCTCTTTTCATCATCTTTTGCTTTCTGCTGGATGTTGTTTGTTTAAAAAAAAGTGAGGAGTCATTAAGCTTGACTGACAGATCTTTAATTAATTTCTGTATCTAAAATCAGTCATTCTTCTGCCCTTGTCAAACCCTAGCCCTTTGACTCTGAACATAGAAATTTTCATGAGCCCTTTGTTAGGATTTGTGAGTCTCCCTTTCTTTGGTTTCCTAAACACTCTCCTCCTGGCCTACTCTTACCGTTAGAAGCTCTCTCAGACTTCACTGTCTGTGCCTAGTTTCTCCTGCCCTCATATCAAATAGTGCTGTTCCTATGTATTCATTTTTAGGCTCTTCTAGAATTCTGTTTTTTCATATATGTGAAAACATTATTTGTGGAAATTTATTTATATGTATATCTGCCAAAATGGGCAATTCCAGCTCTGTGTTCCATAGTCACTTTAAGCACGGCATGAACAAAATTCAAATCTTTGCCTCCTTCTGCCCAACTTATCCTTTTCCTTGTGTTCCCATTTTCATTTATGGATTTCCTGGTTGCTATAGAATAATGTTAGTGGGTAAAATTCAAATGTCTTAATATGCTGTGACCTGCTCCTACTATATAACTAAGGAACAGTAAACTTCAATTTACATATAAGTTGGGAGATCAGCGCCCAAATGGCAGAAACAGCTTGGAACTGACACCAGAGCAGGACATCAGGAGGAAAGAGAAGAGTTGGTGATATTATAGCTATAAAGGAAGCAGACTTTACAGCTACTTTACAAGTAAGCATACTGCTGGGAGAGAACCCTGATTGGAGAAGGATGGAGAAGAGGTCTATGATGTATGGGATCTAAGCACTGGTACTGAGAATAGAAAAGAAGGGACTAGGGATACATGCAGGAACACAGGTGGCAACCTGGAGCAGGTAACACATCACAAGAAAGGAAGGAGTGGTTCAGATTCTTGATAGTGTAGGCTAATAACAAAGTAAGCTGCTGAAATCAGGGGTCCTAGAAGTATCACAGAACCTAAATACACCACTCCAAATGGTCTGTGTAACTTACTATGCCAACAGAGGGAGCTTTTGAACCAAGCCTAGAGTAACCCCTTCACTCTTCCCCACCATAAAAATCAACTTTTGTCTTCATTTGATCATGAATAAAATAAGTTACCCAACATCTATATAATACTAATATAAGACCAAAGCAAAAAGTATGAGTTAACATTTTTAATTGATATAAATCTCCCCCAAACAAAAACAAACTAGAGGAAAACTGTACTTCTCCAATATTAAATAATTTCAGATAGGAAAGAACCTTAAAAACCAGAAGTTAAAGACTCACAATGGAAATAGAAAAACAAGTAAATATAAAACATAGGTGAATTAACTCAGGAAACAAGTATCAGAATAGAAAATCAACTCAAAATTTTTTTTATTTCAGCATATTATGGGGGTACAAATGTTAAGTTTACGTATATTGCCCATGCCCCCCTCCCCTCTCAAGTCAGAGCTTCAAGCGTGTCCATCCCCCAGATGGTGCACATCGCACTCATCATGTATGTATGTACCCATCCCCTCCTCCCTCCTCCCACCTGCCCAACACCCAAAAAATGATTTTTCTTTAACATTTTGGTTACATTTTATATCTTTGCAAATTTTTTATAAGTTACAGTGTGCCCAAGGGAGAAGAGATGAATGAAAGTACAGTATATGACATGCAGGAGGAGAGGGTGAAAAGAGACCAAAGTTGGGGACAAAACAGAATTGATAAGGATGAGGAAGACAGTACTAAAAATAAAAAAAAGAGTGGAGTCCCAAAGTAACAAAAACTAAATAGTGAAAGTGAACTCATATTTAAACTATTATCCAAGGAAACTTTCCACAAATAAGACTGAATATACATATTTTAAGGGCCCCCTGAATGCCAGAGAGAATTGACCCAGAATGGTAAATGCCAAGAGAGACTATTAAAACTGCCATATTTAAAAGGAAAGAAAAAAAATTACTTTTGGTCTCAAGGGAAAAAGTCCAAGTCACTTGGCAAGGAGAGAAAACAAAATTTACTTAATTCTTAAAAGCAACATATAAACATATAAAACAAGAGTGGTAGAACAATTATTTTCAAGAAACCCAAGAAAAAAGTATGAACCAAGAATTTATATCTAGCAAAGACATTCTTCAAGTGAAAATACTGTATTTCAGATTTCATGGAATATAAATAAAGTAATGACTAGAGGAAATTTGATAGCCTTAAATAGTTCTATCAATACAGATGAATGAAAATAATTGGCATTCTGACTCTAGCTACTACCAAAGCATACAGACACTATGGGAACGATCCTTCCCCTTTCTCCCAGTGATTATTAATTTCCAAATTAATTACAAAGTTGTATTATACTTCTTTCCCCCTACTGCTGCTACTTTAACGCAAATGGGTATTACTCATATTTGTCTCTTCCCGCTGATGTGCCATTTGTCACTTTAGAGTTTTCTTGTAAACTACTAACCCACTCTTGTAACCCCAGTGCTCACCTGTCTCTTCTGCGGCTCCCACTGTCTGTATTTGTATCTGCAAGTGAAGCGTGAGCATCCCAAAACTGTGTAAGACAGTCCACATAGTATGAAATAACAGAATATTTATATTTTTCTCACATAAACAAAAAACTTGTTATTTTTAATAAACAGATTAACATAAATGTATGTAATATATTAATAAGCAGACATCTATTAAATAATAGATCTATTAAGTAATATGTAAAATATATTTTATTGGTCCAAAAGACAAATTCAGAATTTCTTCATGTTCTGTCACCTGACTTTATAACCTTCTAACTAATCTTGGTTCTACACCCTATTCTCGTATCATGCTGTTATTTGTAGTTTCCTAAATTTGCCATTTCTCATACATCCATGCCTTTGCCAACTGTGTTTCCTTTATTTCTAAAGTTTACATTAGTCAATTTGACCATCTAATAAAATCTAACGTGATAATACAAAATGCAAATAACTGTCCCCATTTGTGACCATCCTTTATTGTGTGCCTATTTCTGGCATAGAACCTGCTACGTACATTGCATTTTAAGCACTTATATCTTTGCCTCTGTGTCAAATGGAAGCTCCTTGATAACAGGAATACAGTCATGCGCCATTTAGCAACAAGGATATGTTCTGACAAATGTGTCCTTAGGTGATGTCATCATCGTGCAAACATCATAGTACATGCAGTACTTACACCAACTTAAACAGTGCACTTAGGCTATATAGCCTCTTGCTCCTAGACTACTACAAACCTGTACAGCATGTTATTGTACTGAATACTGTAGGAAGTTGTAACACAATGGAAAGTATTTGCATATCTAAATATAGAAAATATCTAAACATAGAAAAGTTACAATAAAAATACAGTATTATAGGACTGCTGTCATATATGCTGTCAGTCATTGACCAAAATGTCATTATGCAGAGCATGACTATAGTTGCTTTTATCATCTTTGTATCTCCAGCAGAGTTCCAGGTGTGGAGTGGTAGCTCAGTAAATATGTATTGAGCAAATATTTGACCTATGTGTACATCAGGCTACAGAGTAGCAGAATACCATAACTTTCCAGAGTAAACTCTACAGTTGGTACCTTAAGAGTCAGTTCACATGTGTCTGTTCAATAGTACTCTATTCTGATTACTTCCGATTGAACTGAAATATGTTGTTCCAGGGACCAGTGACACTAAAGGATGTTACTGTGGAATTCACCAAGGAGGAATGGAAATTACTGACCCCTGCTCAGAGGAACCTGTACAAGGATGTGATGCTGGAAAACTATAGTCACCTCGTCTCAGTGGGTGAGAAAAACTTCCCCATATGTAGCTCCCATTAGTTTGCATTTCCTTTCCCAGTTGCTGGAATATATAAGGTCCCTATAGGGTTGAATGATAATAGGTTTGTTTCAGAGGTCAAAGTTAATGAATCCATTTTGGGTGGTAGGAAAAAATATTTGTGTCCCTACATCCCCACTGAAAGAATCTAAATTTGCCAAGCCTAAGTGGGGCCTTCATTGTTCTTCTGAAACTACTTCTTTATCCTTCAGAGCCCCTAAATTCCAAGCAATTTGTATCATTTCCTTTATCTTTTCCATTAATAGGTTATCATGTGAATAAGCCAAATGGAGTTTTCAAGTTGAAGCAAGGAAAAGAGCCATGGATATTAGAAGTAGAATTTCCACGTCGGAGCTTCCCTGGTGAGCTAGAAGAAATCATACTCCATGTTATTGGTGAGGTGGTTGGTTGTTTTTCAGGACTCTCTTTCTTAAGTATCGTTCTGGAAATGATTGAGGACACTTGATGTACACATGTCAGAAACCTAAATCACACCTCCAATCTCTCCACTTAAATTCTCTTTTTTGCTTGACTTTTAAAAAATTGATTTACTTTTCTTTCCTATATACAAACTCTAATCCCTACATAACCTTGTCTGAGACTTTTATTTTGTCTTTTTCTGTAGAATTCCCAGTTACTCTCTGGCATTGGAGGATACAACTATAATCTTAGTGTTTATAAATCTGACTGACAATTTTTTTTCAAATGATATCTCTCTTCTTTTACAAATAACAAAGTGCCTCAATTATTTTTGCCACCAGTTTTTAACTTCCTATTATTTCTGTAAACCCCGAGTGCAGATTACAAATCATTACGCCACTCATCAGTTATTAGTATATCATTTCAGAATTGATTCTTCCTTCTATCTTGTGTTTATCTTTCACACAAAATGCTGATTATCCTACAATCTCCTGCACTTTATTTGGAGTGTTATAACATTAAGATAATCTCATACTGCTTCCTTCATTGTTTTTCTTGTATTTTCTGACTTGTGCTCTGATGTGTTGCCACGATCAGGAACAATGCTTGGTACATATTGCTCACTAGATATTTGTTGAAATGAATTTTGATTAACAAGAGACATACACTCTCTATCTTTTGCTTTATAGTAATTCCTGCAAGGGCTCATCCATTCTTAAGCATTGGTTTTTACACTAAGAAGTCCTAAAATCGACCTGTCCAGCATCCTTGTTGTATTTGTATTCTGGTCCCATATTTTACCTTCTTACAAAATAGTTCCTCTGATTCTGCTTTCTTCCTTCTTAGAATCAGAAACAAATTCTTTTTTTTTTTTTTTTTTGAGGCAGAGTCTCACTCTGTCACCCCAGGGAGAGTGCAGCAGTGTCATCATAGCTCACTGCAACCTCATACACCTGGGCTCAAGTGATCCTCCTGCCTCAGCTTCCCAAGTAGCTGGGACTGTAGGCAAATACCACCACGCCAGGCTAAATTTTTTCTATTTTTGGTAGAGACAGGGTCTTGTCTTGCTCAGGCTGGTCTCAAACTCCTGAGCTCAGGTTATTGTCCCCAACTTGGCCTCCCAGAGTGCTAGGATTACAGGTACGAGCCACTGTGCCCAGCTTCAAAACCAAATTCTTAATTTAAATTCTCATAGTAGTTATATAATCTGGCAAACTTATATTGTCACTAGCCTGTCATGGTAAACTTATACTGACTCACTGTTTCAATACACATTTAAATTAATTTTCTGTCAAGAACTAGTCTCTGGCCCTTTTTTGCCTACTGCCTCTTATTTCTCCTTATGGCCCCAAAACACATGTTAATCTCAATTTTACCATCCTCTTAAATATTTTCCATACATAGGATCTTATTTGGTGTATATTGAAGTTACACAAGTCCCCATCAAATGACTTTTCTTATGTGTTACCCACAAATGCCATGAGATTCCAACCCCAAGCCTCTGCTTATAGTCTTTCACTTGCTTCCATGCATTTAAAGATGAATAAATATGAAGGTCAGTGAAGGTTCTAGAATGATGTTGAATAACCTGATCTCTAAAGATCATGTAGTAAATTGGAAGTAGGGATGCAGGAGGCCAGATATGAAAGCAGAACTCAAGGCTAGTGCTGGGTTGTGAGTAACGCTGCTTTGGAAGTGCAGGATTTGGTGCTCAGTCTAAGTTCAGGATTGAAAATCTCTGATGATGCAACTGGGAATTCATCCTTGGATAGAAGCCTTGCCCTCTGCTTTTTAAAAAATCCTTCCTTTTGCATGTATGTGTTCCTGGGCCTTCCTGTCCAAGTGACAATTAAGCCAACTAGATGGAAAGTGAAAGCCCAAGCTATAGGACTGTTCCCCTAAGTAGGAGGAAACTGATGTTCTGAGAAAATCACTTTAGTGTTGACATTGAGATTGTTGTAGATAGATAAAGAGGAAACAAAGGAGAAGCTTATAGTTTGCTAACTACTAAGAATCCTAACACAGTAGTCTAGGTTTGAGGGTATAAAACCTATACTTTAGCTCTTTCATCCAATTTAATCTTTTCTCTGATATTTCCAATGAACACAGCTCTTTTTTATCCTACTTCCTGTTCATTGTTCTTAAGGGACTCACAGCATTCTCTATGATTCCTGCATCCCCTTTCAGCAACACTTTGAATATATTTTGTTCTCTGCTTCCTATTTTTTCTTTTTTATCTGAACTTTCTCCTCCAAGTTTTTAAGGTTATATTTGTAAAAGTGACAGAGTACCTGGGCTTATAACCAGGTTCCTTCCCCTGTCCACTACAGTGTTTTTTATCGTTTTTTTTTTCTAAAACAGTAGGAGAAAGGAAATTTTCATTTGAGAGTTCTTTCATTTTGAGAGATTGGCCTGAAGCTAAGAATCAATCCTATGACCATAATAATGTGTTAAGATTTATTAAGTATTAAATTTTGGATTCCTTTGTAGAAGACCTAAGGAATATTCATGACCTAGGAGCAAGAAACCAGGAAAGCCAAGCTGGAAATTCAAGGCAAGTTCAAGAATTAATGTTTAAGATAGAAGCTTTGTGAAAAAGAGTCCTGTAGTGGTTACTGGAAATGGGAGAGCACTAGTTAATACTAATCAGAGAAAACTAACACTGGAGCAAATCCCAAAGAATATAATCCAAAAGGGAATGCCATTTTTCATAGAGACCTTGTTCAGGATTAGGAGATTCAAACTTTGAAGTAATCTTTTGACTTTTCTGAATTACATAATGAGGAAGGCTTTAGTACACAAAATAGAATGCAAGCAGTTGAGAGACCCCATGAATGTAATGCAGATAAGGTTCATTCTATCATATGTTAAACTACAGTGTATGTCAGAGAATGCTCACAGTGGAGAAGCCCTGTGGATCTAATGAATATGGGAACATCTCTAAAAATCAGCCCTCAGAGTTACTTGGAAAATACACACAGCAGGAAAAAAAAGCCTTAAAAGTCTCATACATTAATGAATTTGGAACTTTTTATCTAGGAATGGAGAACTCACAAAACATCAGAAAACTCATACTGGAGAGAAAGCCTATGAATGTATGGAATGTGGAAAGTTCTTCTGCCAGAAGACTGCCCTCATAGTACATCAGCATATTCATTCAAAGAACAAATCCTATGACTGTGATAAATGTGGGAAATCTTTCTCTAAAAATGAAGAACTCACAATACATCAGAAAACTCATACCAGAGAGAAAACCTATGAATGTAAAGAATGTAAGAAAATTTTCTACCACCTGTCATCTCTTAGTAGACATCTGAGAACCCATGCAGGGGAGAAACCCTATGAATGTAATCAGTGTGGGAAATCCTTCTACCAGAAGCCACATCTCGTTGAACATCAGAAAACACACACAGGAGAGAAACCTTTTGAATGTACTGAATGTGGGAAGTTCTTCTATGTGAAGGCATATCTCATGGTACATCAGAAAACACACACAGGGGAGAAACCCTATGAGTGTAAGGAATGTGGGAAAGCCTTTTCCCAGAAGTCACACCTCACAGTACATCAGAGAACACACACAGGGGAGAAACCCTATAAATGTAAGGAATGTGGGAAATTCTTTTCTAGGAATTCACATCTCAAAACCCATCAGAGAACTCACACAGGAGAGAAACCCTATGAATGTAAGGAATGTAGAAAATGCTTCTACCAGAAGTCAGCCCTCACAGTTCATCAGCGAACTCACACAGGGGAGAAACCCTTTGAATGTAATAAATGTGGGAAGAACTTTTACTATAAATCAGACCTCACTAAACATCAGAGAAAACACACAGGGGAGAAGCCCTATGAATGTACAGAATGTGGTAAATCTTTCTCTGTGAATTCAGTCCTCAGATTACATCAAAGGACCCATACAGGAGAGAAACCTTATGAATGCAAGGAATGTGGGAAATCCTTTTCTCAGAAGTCACATTTTATCATACATCAGAGAAAACATACAGGGGAGAAACCCTATGAGTGTCAGGAGTGTGGAGAAACCTTTATCCAGAAGTCACAACTCACTACACATCAGAAGACACACACAAAGAAGGGAAAAGCTGACAAGTAGCATGAGTTGAGAAATCCTGTCAGAATTCATCCTTCAGAATAATAAAATGATTCAAATGAGGGCAACCTTATGAATATCAATAGTGACTGATATAAGGTCCATTCATAATGATACTGAGGTGTGAATTCCTAGAGATATCATCAAAATGGTAAAATCTTTAGCCACAATCTTTCCCTACAAATACATAGAAATTCTGTAAATTTATTAGGGAAAATTTTTTACCATATGGTAGACTTTACTAAATATCAAACAGCATAGGTGGCAGAAATCATACAACTTGTAAAATGTGCGAGGAACCTTACTGTTAGAAGTCATACTTTGGCCGGGCATGGTGGCTCACGCCTGTAATCCTAGCACTCTGGGAGGCCGAGGCGGGCGGATAGTTTGAGCTCAGGAGTTCCAGACCAGCCTGAGCAAGAGCGAGACTCCATCTCTACTATAAATGGAAATAGATTAGCCAAACAAATAAAAATAGAAAAAATTAGCCGGGCATGGTGGCATGTGCCTGTATTCCCAGCTACCTGGGAGGCTGAGGCAGGAGGATCGCTTGAGCCCGGGAGTTTGAGGTTGCTGTGAGCTAGGCTGATGCCACAGCACTCTAGCTCAGGCAAGAGAGTGAGACTCTGTCTCAAAAAAAAAAAAAAAAAAAAAAAAAAGAAGTCATACTTTGTTTTATAGCATAGAAACCACACAGAGAAATCCTGTAAGTAAAATAAATGTCAAGAAGTTTTCTGTCAGGGCAGCCAGCACTAGACATGCAAAATGTCACATGAGTGAGAAACTCCTTTGAGTATCCTGAGTATTCAAAAATCTCTTACACAGTGGGGCTCTTATATCAGAGAATTCAACAGGGATTACTACAAAGATCATGACAGATGTAGAAGCCTTTATCAAGAATTGATATTTCATTGACTGTCAGATCAATGGTACTTGGGTAGATACTTCTTTAACAAAAATTCAAAGAATTTGAACAAGAGAAACAATTATACTAGAAGTCCTGTTGCAGATCTGATTTTAAGATTTTTTTCTTTAAAAGAAACCTTTAAATGTCTAGATATATGAAACTTTTAAAAAGCACAAATAAATTAAAAAATCAGGCAACATCATTAAACACACATGCTAAGTCCTTTAGTATGCAGGACTTTGTGAGCATGCTACAAAGCATATCTTGTGTGTGTTTGGCATGTATTTGGAACCCATCCATAATTGTACATAGGGAATTATATAACCTTAGTTCAATAACTGGTATGTGTATGAAGATATCTCACATTAAGTCTCAGTAGTGACTCTTGTTAATGTATGTATTGTAAGTGTAATATTCTTTTTAAATTATGATGTATCTTTTTATCCTATTTGTAAATGGGATGTAGACATTGTCACTAAACTAACACTTCAAAAAGAAGCTAAAATGTTTTTGTAAAATTTTCAACTGTCTCATGGTCAGCCAAATTTTGCCTTTATTTATAGCAAAAGCCTGAGCTGTTTTTAAAGCAGCTGAAAACAGTAATATTTATTACCATTTACACAATGAAATGGAATAGTGCTATGTATGAAATATTATCTATCATACTGTTGATGTTTTAGCAGGGTGCAGAGCTATCTGTGTTTGTATTTTGTCTGGGAGTCCTAAATGTTCTTTACTACCTTGTCCTTCCCAGTAGAAGCAACATGGCATAGCTGAGGGTGTGGACTCTGGACTCCTGCTGCCCAGGCCTAGAGTCCAGCACGGGGCATGCCACTTCACTTCTCTATACCTCAGTTCTTTTTCTGTAAGTGTAGTGATAGTAACAACTCCTTAGAATTGCTTTGATGTCCAAATGAATTAATATTTTTAAAGCACTTAGAACAGTGTCTGAGACACAGGAAGAACTATATGTTAAATATTATTATTATAACTTGTATTTCCTGAATTGTGCTGGGGGAAAAAAGGTGGCTACTCAAATTCATCCCCCACCAGATTGCTGCTAATGCCTTGATTTGGTTTGGTAGTTCATTTTCCTGTAAGTGATTCAGGGGCAGGTCCTGAGGAGGTGAAGTCAGGGGTTGGCAAACTATAGCTGTCAGACAGATCTGGCCAACTGCCCACTTCTGTAGCCTGAAAGCTAAGAATGGTTTTATATTTCTAAATGGATGAAAAAAATCAAAGAATATTTTGTGACACATGAAAATTATATGATAGTCACATTTCAGTGTCCATAAAGTTTTAAGAACACTAACACAAACAAAAACCATTTGCTTATGTTTTGCCTATGGCTGTCTTCATACTACTCCTGCAGGGTTGAATAGCTGTGGCACATACCACGTGGCCCACAGAGCATAAGGTACTTACTCATTGGCACTTCACAAAATAAGTTTTTTTGTTACTTAGAGCTGCAAACATCACAGCCAATGTAGAGATACACTTTGATAAATGTTACGTGTTTCAGAAATGATGCATACAGCAATTTGTGGGCGGGTGGTTTTTGTTCAGTATATTTATTTTGTGTATTATATTTGTATGTTAAAAGCCTAAGCTTAGAAGTATTTTTTCCCAAAGAAATGTGTTTTTTATTTGCTGAATTGTTATACCATCAAAATGTTTCCTGATGGAATGTAGCAGTAAATATATGAAATAAATATTGTCTAAATTAAATCAAATTCTTAATTCATTCATCCCCACAGTATTCCTTTATTTTCTTCCAAGTCAATGGCCAGTTTTTGCTATATCATCTTATAATTATATTACTATCCCATAAGATACCATCTTTATGTCATATTTAACTTACATAACCCAGTAACAAAAAACTTATACTAATTACACCAGCTACATTACTAGTAACCTATAATATTATCTTATTGTTTGCATTTCCTATAATTTTCAAATGCTGTTCCAAACTAAACCCTGCCAGCATCTTGTTTCTCCTTCCTAACACAGATTATTTTCACTGATGTTCAACTTCTTAAGCATGATTCCTCATTCTGATTTGTCTTATGGTTAGCACTGATGAACACCTAATATGAAGATATTTAGTGATTAATTAAGGTATACTCTGTGCTTACATGTTATAACTTCTGAATACTCTATGGGGAAATACTGTTACCAATATCTTATTCTACTCAGCTCTGATGTGAGCAAGCCATCTTGATAGAGGCTTATGGTAACATCTATCTACAGATAGGCCTTTAAGGTCATTCTTTATTTCAGCCTGTGTGAAATAAAGAAATAAAAGAAACTTTCTAAATTCCTCAGGCTTCTCAATTAAAAATTAAATAGAAATTAGTACTTTCTGGGGACAGTCCAATAACTGACAAGGCAAATCTGTTAAAAAGAATGAAGCCTATACTTTCAAGAATACTTTAAAAAAATACTCTAGCTGATGAGAATATTCCTATTCAATAATTCAATGATTTTCCTATTCTCCAAATTCAAACCTGAGACTGTTTCTTGGCCATAGTTGCAAGCCATGAATTGGTCACACCAAAATTGATGAGACAGCTGATCAGATATTGATAGAAATTAATGGATGCCTCATCAGCACACATGCTTATGAAAGCCACCCAATCTGTGACAGTGACACATTTCTAAAGGCAGTCAACAATAGCTTTCACACTGACCATACTTTGGAAAGTTAGCAAGTTGGCTCAGCCCAGTGACCACACTTTACAGCTGAAAGAAAACCAGTCCCTCAACACTCCTGCTTTTGAAAGCTCACCATTCCCTGAATCCTCTGTTTCCCAAAGCCTTGTATCATCTCATAGTTTGACGGTGATTTGCAAGTATGGTTCTTTGGTTAGTGTGACGGCCAGAGAAGCACTATCAACTCCTTCCCTCCTGCCACTCTGTTCAAAACAGGGAGATTCTCTTTCCCATTCTTGAATCTGGGCTGGCCTCTGACTTGCTTTGGCCTAGTAGGATATGGCAGAGGTTCTAGGCATACCCTTTAGGAAGTGTGGCAGCTTCCACTTTCCTTCTTGAAGCTAACCATCATGCAAAAAGTGGGACTAGTCTGTTGACACGCCAGGAAGAAAGTCAAGCCACCTGTGGTGGCATGTGAATGAAGCCTTCTTAGCCTCTCCAGCCCAGCCTCTCTGCTGGCTGAACACACCGTGTTTCCCCAAAAATAAGACCTATCCATAAAATAAGCCCTAGCAGGATTTCTAAGCATTTGTGCAATATCAGCCCTACTCTGAAAATAAGACCTAGTGATGGGCGTGGCTACGCAGTGCATCTGCACAACCCATGCATTTCATCGTGGAGCGGTAAAGAAGACGAGCAGCCCTTCTCATCTGCCCCATCATGACAGCTACTATCCCAGAGGTGACCAGAAAGGTGCGGGCATCCCCACCAACAAGGTCGGCTCCCCCTGCCAGGTCCCGGCCATCCTGTGCGTGCTAAAGCTGAGGCTTTGAGGGGAAAGTCTCCTCAGTGAAGTGAGGAGCCGGCAGCTCCGCTTTAGGTATTGTGTGTCCCCAGGGGGAAGAAGGAAAGCTGTGGCTGCCATTTTACTCATTTTACTTTTACTATATTTGACTAAATGTAGATTCTCGTACCATACTCAAAAAAAATATAACACACCCCCTGAAAATAAGCCCTAGGGTGTCTTCTTGAAGAAAAATAAATATAAGACCCTGTCTTATTTTGGGGGAAACACGGTAGCTGGCCTGATTGGGGACTCCAGCTAATGCCAAGTGGAGTGGAAGAACCACCCAGCCTACACACAGAAGTAATAAATAAATCATTGTTTTAAGCCATTAAGTTTTGGGCATTTTGAACTGAAACAGGAAGTAAGCAATAAAACAAGCTTTTTTGAGAAACTGGATGGTCAGTCTGTTCTTTCACAATAATAGTTATGCAGTGAAATGGCAGTTGGAAGTTCACAACCATTTAGAATGACGACTGTTTAATCTGACTTCTAAAAAGGACTTACTCAAATATAACAATCTGCCCCCATGAAAGAGAAGCAGTGTTGGTGAAATTAGATTGTCTTATACTGCATGGTGTCACCTAAAACTATGTCCAGACCTTGAAACTTATGTAGTAAAGAATACACCCAAATAACAGGAAAAAACCTGTTCATATTTTTTTAAATAAGGATTTTATGCAAGAGATTGAAGGAGGTGAACAGATCTGGCCTTATCTGTAAAGTTGAGACATGGCTTGGGACTCACTGAGCATTTAGACATTTATAAACGAATTCAGTTCAACTACTTCAAGCATGAAATGTTTTTATAATAGTTTATGTAAATTGTTTGGATTAAAACTTTCCCTTGTAAAAGAACCAATATTTTTGATTCAAGAGTGTTCTGATTTTTTTTCCTACCTTGGGATTCATTTCCTAGTGAAATACTTAAACTATGAAGATACTCTCATTAAAAATAAGTTTCATCGTCCACATAATCCACAAAGCTCTGAGAAGATAAAACAAGTGAATTGCTTTAGATTCAAAATTTTCTCTGTGTTCTAAGAATGTAGATGTTGGACACAGTGTGGGAAAGTTGGTGTAGCCACAGGAGAAAATGAGAACAAAGCTTGGTAGGAAGACATTTATTACACTCACAGGTCCCAGAGAGGGGTCACCATGTGCCACACAGGGCCACAGCAAGCCACCAGTGTCAGTCAGGAGGCAGAAGGAGGATTGAGGAGAAGGCCTAGGCCATGCCCCTTATTGGGAAATCCAGGAAAAAGGCAAAGCAGTGTAGAACAAAACAGTTTAGGATTGGCTAATGTGAATAATTCCAGCAGGCTTTGGGGTTGGTCTCTAGTGGTCTGATACCTGACCTTGGGATGATTTAGGGTGGGATAAATACTGGCTTGATGTGTGAGAGTGAGATAAGGAGGTGACTGAGGCTGGGACTGTCCATTTGCAAATCAAAGATGTGCTCCAGGCTGAGCACTTTGCTATCCGTAGGAATTGTCTAGTCTTGGGAGGGGCAGTCTCTCTGGGGCCAGTAAGTTTTTTAAAATGTCAAAATATCATAGATGCAGAAAATTCTAAAAAACATAATTAACATAATACACTATACTTTCAAAAAAGTTCATATTCCTTAGCTAAAAGTTCTACAACTCTCCCTAATGATAATGACTATGATCTAAACCTTTAACTATAAACTGTCATTATGTAAAATTGTTACTGAACAATCTGAAACTTGGCTTGGATTTTCCCCTCACAGATTCCAAATTGAGATACCAAATAACTCATGCCAGGTACATAGTCATCATATGCCCAACAGATGAAAACTTTGCATTTCTCAAGGGAAAGTCACCAGAAACATCTCTACATATTATATAATTATTAGATTAGGAGACCAGGCTGAGACCAGATGCAGGGGCTTGCAGAGTGGTTGCAGGTGTTAAAGTCTAACTAAGGGGGGTTGATAACCAGAGACCAGAACCAGCTTGTCAGCTATCCAGGTCACCTTACATGAACTTTGGCTAATTACAATATCATTTGCATTGTGGTTTTAAAATTTCTCCGCCCTTGAAATCACCATGAAAGTTCTGAAACTATATGAAGTATGAAAATGGGAAGGAACCCAACTCTAGGAATTACTACCCAAATTATTAGTAAAAACCACCCCCTTAGCCTTGAATATTCCTCCCCTCAATTAGTAAGACTTCATAAGACCAAAAACCATATTCTCCTGGTACAGCCACTCTCTCTCTCTCAAAAGGGTGTATTTTCACTTTCAGTCTTTCAGTAAAAGCTGCTTGCTTTGGCTTATGTGGTGCCTTCTAAAATTCTTTTTTTCCAATGATCACCAAGACCTGAAAGTACCTCCATTCAGCAGACAGTAACATAATCAGATTAACTATGTTTAAAAAGACATCAATCAATACAAGCCTTAAAATCACATGGAAGATGACCATTATATAAATATAACAAGAATAAAACCATGGCTAAAAATTATCAGAATGTATGGTTCATTATTTATTTCTTACTTTGAAACAAATGACAAAACAGGTTAAATTGTAAAGGCCCTTCAGACTAAAATAAATTTACTGACTAGAGTAATCCTAAGAAATGAAATCAATGTTGAATATTGAATAGAAAGAGTATACCTCTCTCTCTCTCTCTCTCTCTCTCTCTATATATATATATATATATATATGATTTCCAGATGTTTAAATGTTGTTACACAGCCAGTTTGCTCAGCTGACATCCAAATGATGATTGTGTGTTAAGGAGACTAAAGATTTCATGGTCAAAATTGCTTTGACCAAAGTGAGGGAAATTGAGCAATTCTAATGAGGGAATTAATACAGATCAGCCTTAGCTGAGTTATTCATAGGATATAGACATAGATTTTAAAGAGACAACCTGTCACATATACTCAACAGCTAAACTCTCAAGTTTTGTCAGAGAATCCATGAAAACTAATATTTTCTTGGGTGTTCTGGATAGGATAGATGGACTTCCCAGACTGATCTCTTAGTTGCCAGCTAAGTTTACCTAAAAATATAAACATCAGATTCATTTTCCCATTGTATCTCCAATTGCCTTCTTGCCTTCACATATGAATCTTATTTCATCATTTGTCCATTGACAAGAGTCTAATGAGGAGCTTTTTAATATGAGAAAATTTGTATACAGAAAGCAAAATATGTCTAAGTAATTCTTTGACAAAATATTGACTTCCTAATTATAGACATCCTTTCAGAGGCTGCAACACTTAGTGCCTGTATCTCATCATTCCCTTGGCGTGAAAGTCTGTCCTCAGCCTCTTGTCATACTTTGGGGGGAAGCCTTGCAAAACTGTGACTTTTGCATTTCACCTGTTTATCACAGGACTGTCAGCTTTCACTGCCTGCCTGTCTGTTTCATTCTAGAGTTGTCCTTAGGGAAGCTTAAGATTGGTCAAAACTTCCCCTGAACAGAGACTGAGAGGAGCCAGTGGTAGTGGGTGACACTGTTACCCCAAGGGTATTCTGCATCTCCTGGGAGCACAATGTTTATGCACCCAGGGCTGGAGGACTGCCATCCAAGAGGCCCCCAGGGCTCCAGTTCACAGAAAGCAGTGGGGCAGGGGACGTGCACTGAGACACAGCCAACCCTCTTAGGGTATAGGAAGCTTGGTAATTTTTTAAATGCAGGATTTCACATGAACAGAAAAGAACAGAGAATAACATGACCACCTATTCCCTTGTTAACAAGTAAAAGATTACAAAACTCAGTGTCTGCGTGTCCCTTTGCAAAATCACCCCCAGCCAACAGTTCTCCACTGCGGACAGCCACTCTCAGCTCAGTGTTTGTTGATCCTCTCTACTTAGTCACACTTTTACTTCATACGTTTGTATCTGTAAATGTGTATTTTTGGTTTGTTTGTTTTTATATAAATGGTAACATGTATGCTCTTCTGAAACTTGCTATTCTATGGTTTTGGGATTTATCCATGTTGATCTATATAGTTCAAGTTGGTTATTTTAACTGATATGTAATATTCTAGTTTTTAAAACTATAATAATCTTCTCAATTGTTGAACATTTAAAATGTTTCCAATTTTCCATTACTATAAGTAGTGAAATACAGTAAAATAATTTCACTATTATAATGAAAAATAATTTTTGCTCATGTTTTCTGCATGTAAGAATTTCTTTATAGAGTGTTTTTAAACATATTTTTAAACTTTTTTTTAAAACACTACAACACAGACATGAAAATGCTTAACACCCTGTAGGAAATAATTTGTTATACTTTAAGACTCAACACACCCACAGATACCTAAGTTCATTTACAGATCGGCTGAGTGCCTGCGGCTCACCAGGCGCTCTCGTAGGCACTGGGACACAGCAGTGACTGGACAGCACCGGCCCGATGATGCTGTGTCACAGTGTAGGGCAGGGAGACAGGGACTGAGCAATATAGAAAATACAAAATAAAAATATGTAGTAGGTGAGATTGGCCAGTGCTATTTTGAAAACGAAAAGTAGATAGGGAATTATAGAGAGGTGATTCCATTTTAAAGGGTGGTCAAGGAAGGTCTCACTGAGAAAATGACATTTCAGCAAATAGCCAAAGAATGAGGAAGCTGACTTAATGGATATGTGTGGGAATATATGATATGTGAATATTTGATATTTATAGATAATATACATAATTATACATATATTTACAAATATATTCAAAACTGAATAATATACATATATCAACTTGAAACATTGCGTTTCAGAAACAACACTTACCATTTCTACCCATGATGTGTTTTGTATTTTCTAATCAACTCTATTCTAATCAATTTTGTACTATTTTATCCTTTTTTTATTGATACAAACACTCATATAGGTCTTGGACAGATTACAAGAGTTTCTCTAAAGACAATTTTTTCTGGTTTTTTAGCCTTAATCCACTCTAAGCAATGCACTTTTGTTTGTACGACAATAAAAACATAAATGTGCACATCCTGTATGCAACAACTTTTTAGCACTTACTATGTATCAGGCACTATTCTCGGCATGGGGTTTACAGCAATGAGCAAAAGAAAACCACATACCCTCATGGAGTTTTTATTGTAGTTGGGGAAGACAGGAGGAAAAAAGTAAAACACTTATTATGGTCGATTATGATAAGTTCCTAGAAAAAAACTCAGAAAGAAAAAGAGAGAATTCATGGAGGAGGCATATAGCGTGTGGTCAAGGAAATTCTCACTGAGGTTGCACTTGAGAAAAACCTGAAGTATATAGGGGAAGGAGCCCATGTTGATATCTAGAGTAAAAGCATTAAAAGCAGAAGGAAAAAATGTGTATATCTATTGTATAAACAATTAAGAAAATAGATATCCCAAAACATTTTCTTGAAAGAATACTCTCACTACTTACAATATACTCTATCTTATATTCTAATTGCAGCCTCATATATGAGAACATTTTGCCTACATCTACTGAAAAATTTCACAACCAATTAATGGGTGTTCTCACCCAGGCTTAAAACCAAAGCTGCAGTGGTTACAAAGAGAAATGAGATTGATGGATTAAGTGTCTCAGAGGAGAAAATGGATATGCCATCAAAACACCTATACAACCGGATAAAATGCAAGTTATAGATCCTGGACTAGGCATGGTAGAATTGAGACTTGATGTGGGAGTTTATTGATAATGGGGCCACTCTCCTGTGAGTCAGGATGTAGCATCCCGGCAAGAGCACCTGGTGCTGGCCCCAGTGGCTCACTGCATCTTGGAAAGAACAAAACTCCACAACACAAAGATGCAGATACTGCAACAACACTGAGAGCACATTGAGGAAAGGGTCAGATGACTCAGGTAACCGCAATTTAGAATGGTTTTATCACAAAGGGGTAGGGACTCCTGTGGGGGCTAGGACTAAAGAAAGGATGGATGGATGGGTGGAAAGAACATGAGCTGGTGAATGAAGGGTCAGGCGGAAATGCCTGCTCAACGCTGCCTGTTTGCTGTGTGCAAAGTGATCTGTATGGAAGTTGTTAAATTAGCAAACAGCCCTGACCTTTTGCACATGTCCTTGGAAATAAATAAGGGAAGGACGTTAGCTGAGGAGGCCCCTTTCTCCTTCAGACTTTGGCCTCTCCCCATCTCTCTAAAACTTTGTGTTTCGAGTAATTATTCCTTCACTATAGAGCTCAGGAGGGAAAAGCAGCCGCAACAGACTTCTAACTGACATGCAACCCCAGAGGGCCCAGAGGACTCTGAAGCAATCGGGAGTTCAGGAGCAAGGGAGCCCTGCACCCTGGAGACGCCCAGCAGTGACAGCCCTCTGCGGGAAGAAACTAATGGCAGGAGATGCCGCTGTGGAACTGGTCTCCCAAGTGCAGTGGAGACGGCAGAGTTCTGAAACAGCAGCAACCAGGTAGCAGCACTGCACGCAAAAGCAAAGTGGGCAGAAGTACTACAAAGGGCAGCAGGGCCCAAATAGCAACCAGGGGACCTTGACCCCCAGGGACGCAAGGTGGCAGCATGTGACTGTCATGCTCCTAAGAGTCAGGCAGTCAGTAGCTAATTAATGAGGATATTGTTTGACTTATTTAACTCAAAAGGTCGACACTGCTCAATTGGGTGGCCAGCAGCACACATTTGCTGTCTTGCCCTGTGACTGTTCACTCTCCTTTTCTCCATCACAATACATCCCTGAGGGACCTTGATTATCATGGATTTCTGGAGAACACCGTGATCCTTCTATTAATAACATGGTATCAGTAACAAGCAGCAAGTACTCAGATGCTATGATCAGAAACAGGAGCAACAGAGGGTGGGGTACAGATGCGGAGTACTGTCAGGGCTTGTCACCTCAGGGAAGCTCTCAAGGACAGTGTTCTGGGGCCCATGGGATACCCTTCCAAGGCAAAGGACAAGTCACTGCACCACACCCTCTACTAAGAAAGAGGCAGAGCGATCAATAGGCCTCTTTGGGTTTGGGGGACACCGTGCACCACTCTCGGCAACACTGCCCACCCACTGCCTGCTGCTGCCAGGCAGAGCGGATCCTCTCAGAAAAGATCGGCTATGATACACACCACCCTACCACAGGGGCCACGTGAGATGACAGCTCCAATGGTTCTGTTAGATCAGAATGCCGTGCGGAGTCTCTGGAGAAACACAATAGGAGAGTTGCAGTGCAAGTTCCTAGGCTTCTGTGGCTAGAAACATATTTTTCAGTGAAGAACTCTTCTCCATTTGAAAAGCTGGGAATGCTACTGGCCCTGTTAGTGTCTCACCAAGACAAGAGGTGACTATGCAAATGAAGCTGCCACGAGGCACTGGCTACTGTCAAGATATCCAGCCCTAGGATAGGTCTTATAGATGAAGGAGCAATTTATCTTATGATAGAAATGGTACATTCCAGAGGACATTATGTTAAGTGAAAGACAAATACCACATGATCTCACTTATATGTGAAATCTAAAAAAGTTGAACTCATAGAAGTAGAGAGTAGAGTGGTGGTTACCAGGGGCTTGGGGCAGTGGGGGAGGAGTAAGGGAGATGTTGGCCAAAGGATACAAAATTCCAGTTAGGAGTAAGTTCAAGAGATTTATTGTACAACATGATGACTATAGTTAACATTAACAATATACTGTATTCTTGAGAAATGCTAAGAGTAGATTTTAAGTGTACTCACCACAAAAATGATATCTATGTTAGGTAATGCATATATTAACTAGCTCAATTTAGCCATTCCATGATGTATATATATTTCAAAATGACATCTTGTACATGGTAAATATATACGATTTTATTTGTCAATTTAAAAAAATAAAAAATTTTAAAAATTAGGAAATCATTTACCACTTGTGTTGGAGAGAACAAGGGCTAACATATCAAGCATAAAAAGACCTCATAAAAATGGATTACCAAGAACAACAAAACCCTAAAATGAAAACAGAAAATGGGCAAAGGATATGGTTAGGCAAGACACAGTAGAAGATATTCACATGGAAATAAAGTAAGGAAAAATGTTCGGTACAAATTGTAAACTCAAAAAACCATAACTTTTTCCACTTACCAATTTAGCAAATATGATATTAGCATGCATTTGGAGAACTGCACTCTTGCACTGCTGGTAGGAATGTAAATTGGCGCAATCTCCTTGGTAGTAACATTGCATGAACATAGTTGTGATACTTTCACTCACTAATTCCCCTTTCTAGGATATTACCCTAAAGAAGTCATGGATAGAGACAAAGATATTTATATGGTGCTATATGTAACAGCAATAAAATTGGAGATGAGGGAACATCATAAATAAATTATGGAAAATAGATGATAGACTATTACATAACCATTAATAACTATGTTTTCAAATTATATTTAAATATGGAAAACTAGTTAAAGAAAAAAACAAGCATAGGTACAAAATGATACTAATTGTGGTACTGCATATCTATGTAAAATATGTATATGTATATACATAGAGAAAAGATTGGCAGAGAACAACATGAAGTGTCAACAATGTAAAAAAAGAAATGTCTGTCGACGGCATATTGCACAGAGAGGTGGCCCAGACCCACATGTGACCTGTCACTATTGCCTCTCCCTATCTTGTGGGGGTTTCCTGTGATCAGCTAGCTGATGGAGAAGGGAAAGAACCAGGCCCAGTTTATGGATGGATTAGCACGACATGATAGTGAAAGTTAAAAATCGAGCTGATGCTGTCCTTCAGCCTGCCTGAGAACCAGGCCTGACAGTGGGGAGGAGCTATCCTGTGAGTGAGCAGGAAACCTAGTCATCAGTTCTAGATATAGAAAAAATGGTGGGAAGTGTGAACATGCATGGATGCCCTGGCAATGGCAAGTGCCTTGCTGATTCGGAGCCTGGGAAAAGTAAGATTGAATCTCATAGGTTATATGGCCTGAGTGTCAGGAAAGCTTGCACTGAAGACTACACCTACTGTAGAGTCCATTCTTCTTGTGGGCCCTGTTCAAAACAATCAGCAATACTTGAGTCAGAATAGTTTTCTCGAGTTCATTATGTTTTGCTTCTTAAACCCAAGACAGTGCTGAACCTTCTAGTAGGAGGGGGTGCAAAGTACAAAAATTTTTTATCTAAAGTTATGCCCTGTCTTTCCCAGACCCTTGGGCTCCTGAAAAAAATTAAGGTGGCAGGGCTCTACAGTTTTGTATGGTTTCTCTCTCATCTTTCTGGCATAATGTGTCTAACTACTAAGGTGTCCAGAGTATTTCCTACTTCTTGTTTACCAGCTCTGATTAGCACAATGACTTCAATATGATGGACTAGTTTGCTCTTCTACAGAAGATGATCAAGGACCCCCAAAACTGTATTGTGACAGAGAGAAGGTGTGCAACCACAGCTCTGGAGCAAGACAGTGTATACTGCTATTCACTCCACGTAAAGTCAAAATGCTTTTGACCCTTTTTACTAATGGAGTTTAAAAGAACACATTTTCCAGATTATAAATGAAAGGCTGTATTTATTCTAGTAAAGATATCACATCTAGCAGAACTTCTAAAATTGGGTCATTTTGGTTAAGTTTATGGTAGTCCACCATCATCTGCCACCATCTGGTTTTTGCAGGGGTCAAACAAGTAAAATGAATTGGGATATAATGTGGACAAAACAGCCCTGGATCCTTTATGTTTTCAAGGGTCTCTAAATTACCACCCTGGATGAAGTGCTATTTTAGCCAGGGAAATGCTCCAGAGGCTTCCACTTGACCCTTATTACCACAATGACTCTTACTCTCAGGGTCGAGCACCAAGATGAGGGTTCTTCTAGCTATATCCATCCCAAGAACACACATGGGACTAGGGAAATGACTGCAGGATGGATCTGTAGGTGCACTAACTATGAAAGTGAACTGTGACAGGCCCGTGTATCAACTGATCTCCATAAGACACCTTCTATTAATAACCGGGAGTCACGATGGTGTCAGCACTCTGGGCCCACAGTTCCCCAAAGTGTAGATGTTGCCCTTTCCCTAGTGCTCACTTGCTCTTGTAAATGACTGTAAATACTTTTTGGAAAGGATTAGGAGAATATATACAGAAAACACTTGTGCTGCCATTGTAGGGTACCTTCTCAATAAGGTCTGGCCACCCTGTAAATCAGTGGGATTAGGGACTGAGAAATGGCTTACAAATAGTACTTGGATGAGGATAATAATTCTCCGTTGGGATATGACATTGGCCTTTCAGCTCTTAACTGTTTTCTGATTATACGAGTACAGTCATGTGCTGCATAAGGATGTTTCAGTCAATGACAGAATACATATATGATGATGGTGGTCCCATAAGATTATATATTTTCTGATTGGGTATCAATCTGTCTCACCCCAAGGAACACTGCTACCTACTAGCCATTGCCACATATCCCAGAAGGTCAAGTCACCTGGACAATTATCCTACCTAGGTATCTATTACAGTGATTATATCCATCTTGGTTAGGTGATAAAATCTGACCTATGCTATCCCAGAATCTTGTCCTCCCATTGGTACTATGAAGCCAGCTCCTTGGTTGGCTATATATTCTATTGCTAACTGCTGACTATAGAAAACAGGCACCACTGAGCTTTTCAATAATGCTTATGTCCCCACCACTATGGTATTTCCTTATTGCCTTAGTGAATTAATAGAGCCTTCCTGTGTACCACGGTCAAATAGTTGGTCTTCCAGTTTTACATAATTAATCTATTCTACCATGCCCAAATTCCTAACCTCAGGATCCCTTTCATTCAAGGCAACTCCACAATCTCTACCTCACTGTACTCCATTATTAAATCCAAGTTTCAAGAAGCCAGCCCAGCAGTGTATCATAACCAGCTTCAGATGTCCATGTCAAAATATTAACTTCTAAGTAAAAGGAGAATGTGCCATATAGATATACTCCCTCCTATCCAGTCTTATGTCTCACATACTCTTCCTTTGTCCGATAACCATAAGACCCCTTCCTAGTCAATTTTTCTGGTCCCTTATTATGATTAGCCTTGTCAAAAAACTCTTCTGAATAAGTTCCCAGTATAGCAGAGATTGTATAATATTTCCCCCACTTAAGCTATGCTGAGTTAGTTACTGGTCTGAAAGCAATGAGGCAAAGTTCTGCTTCTTCCTTAGAGAAGTGAGTTCCTAACAATTTGACTCTCCCACAGATAACAACTATAAATTCTGGATAAAATAAAACAACCCCTGCCCATCAGTTTTTTAAAAAGCTAGCATAGGGCGAATTTTCCATTTTTGTGGCTTGTCCACAGGGCAGGCAGCCACATGAACAGCATGGCATGGCAGATAAAATTCTATAAGAAAATTCACCATTTTTCTGGCTGAATGAACCAAGGGAAAGAGCCTAGAAGAAGGGCTGTTGGAGTGTGACAGGGGAGAATCCTAAAAAAATGAGAGGTAGAGAAGAGAAACATCAAATTCTGTGTATGAACTTTCCCAAGACACTGACTGACTCCAGATCCACACAGGATCTGATCTGTACAGGACAGACTACAAACAATCTGAATCTACATTTCAGCTACTACTCACTGCAAGTGAAATAAGTTTTCAGCTATAGTCTAACCAAGTTAATTGCCTGCCAACACAAAAATCATCCAGGGCAATATAACAGGATCGAGAGTTTCCACAGCGTTACATTTCCCTATGCAGGATATAATATAAAATTACTCAATATGGGAAGAACCAAGAAAATCTAACTCATTCTCAAGGGAAAAGATGATCAAAAAAGGCCAACACCAAGATTGTCCAGGTTTGTAATTATCTGATATGAACTTTAAAGCATGCATTAAAACTACACTCAGTGAGATAAAAGAAAATATACTTGTGAGTGAAAAGATAGGAAGTCCTAGCACAGAAATAGAAATTCTTTAAAAATACCAATTAGAAATTTTAGAACAGAAAAATATAAAATCTGAAATAAAAATTCAGTGGATGACTTTATTAGTATAATAGAAATGGCAGAGCAAAGAGTAAGTGAATTTGAAGAAAAATCAATAGAAAATGTCCAATTTAAAGAAGAGATAGAAATAAAGAATTGGAAAAAAATTAGAACATTAGACATGTGGAACCAATCTAAAGGTCTAATATGCATGGGATTGGAGTCCTAGGAAGGGAGAGAGAGGATGTATAAAAATAATATTTAATTCTAAACATGATGAATGAATATGAAGAAAACCAAGTCTAGATATATGAGAATCAAAATGCTAAAAAAAAAATAATAACCAAGAATGAAGAGAATACATTTAAAACGTAGTCAGAAGACTATGGAGCAACATCTTTTCAGTACTGAAAGAAAAAAAAAAGGCAATCTAGAATTGCATATCCAACAAAATTATCCTTAAAGAGTGAAGGCTAAAAACAGACATTTCAAATAAAGAAAAACTAAGAGAATTTATATCCAGCAGGCCTTCCCTACAAGAAATGCTAAGGGATGTTCTTATAAATGAAAGGAAATGATACTAGAAAGTAACTCAGATTTTAAAGAATAAAGAGCATCAGAAACAGTAAATGTTTGGGTAAAAATAAAAGGGCTTTTTAAATCTTGATTTTTAAAAAATAGATATGACTGTTTAAAGCATAGATTATAACATTGCCTTGGGTTAGTCCACAGATTTTGAAAGGTTGCATTTTCACTTAATTCAAAATATTTTTTAATTTCTCATGAGACTTATTCTTTCATTCAGTTGTTAATTAGAAGTCTATTTTTTGTTTTTAATTTTTCTTCATGAAATTTATTTTTATTTCAGTTGCACATATGAACATTTAACATGAGATCTACCATTGTAACAAAGGTTACAATACAGCATTATAACTATAGGTGCACTGTTGCACAGGAGATCTGTAGGATTTAATCATCTTGCATAACTGGAACCTGTTGCATAGCAACTCCTCATTTCTTCCTCTCCCCAACCCCTGGCAACCACCATGGTACTCTTTGAGTCTATGAATTTGACTAATTTAGATATAGTAAGTTCTCACATAATGTCATCAATAGGTTCTTGGCTAACTTGAATCTATCCTATCTTCAAGGCTTCTAAGACAGAATAGAAAAGTCAGTAACTCCATAACTCCATAACTTACCATTTCCCCATCCTGTTCAAGTGCTAGATCTATTGCAGAAGACAATTCTACTTTTCCTCAACCTAAGCTACCATTAGGACATTTTTATATTTATCAGTGTTATTTGATATTTTTGTAAAATATTTAAATTATCATCTGGGGTCACTTGCTTTCATTCTGAAGAATTTCCTTTAGTTTTTCTTACAAAACAGGTCTAAAAGCAAACAATTTTTTATTTTTGTTTACCTGGAAATATCTTCATCAACTTTCATTTTTGAAAGATAATTTTGCTGGATTCTTGGTTGACAGGTATTTTCCCTTGATCACTTTGAATATATCATTCCATTACCTTATGTTCTTGTTTCTGCTAAGCAGTCAGTGATAATTCTTATTGGGGTTACTATGTACATGATAAGTCTTTTTTGTTGTTGTTGTTCCTCGCTGCTGTCAAAATTTTTTCTCTGGCTTTTGGCATTTTTACTCTGATGTGTCTGGATGTAGCTATTTTTGCATTTATATTTGATGCCCATTGTCCTTCTTAGGTGTATAATTAATATTATCAAATTTGGGAAGTTTTCAGACATTATTTCTATGAATTTTTCTCTGCTCTTTTATTCTATCTTTTTTTCTTCTAGTATTTTTATAACAACATGTATTTGTGCACTTAATGGTCTCCCACATTTCTTTGAAGTCCTGTTCATCTTTCTTCATTCCTTTTTCTCTCTGTTCTATGGATTACACAATCTCTATCAATCTATCTTCAAGTCATAATTCTATCTTCTGCCAGTTAAAATCTACTATTGAGCCTTCTGATGAATTTTTAATTTTGGTTACTGTACTTTTCAACTCCAGAGTTTCCACTTGGTTCATTTTTATATTTCTCTTTGTCAATATTCTCTACTCGGTGACATATTGTCATCATATCTTCTTTTATTTCTTTAAGCATGGTTTCTTTTAATTCTTTGAACGTATTTTTAGTGGCTACTTTGAAGTCTTTGTCTGTTAAAACTGAAATCTTTTTCCCTCACAGGCACTTCCTTTAGAGTTTCTACACATAAAATCATATCATCTGTGAAAACAGATTATTTTACTTCTTCCTTTCGAATTTGCATGTCTTTCATTTATTTTTCTTGCCTAACTGCTCTGGCAAGAACTACAATGAATACTACAATGAATGAAAGAGGCAAAATTGGGTGTGTTTGTTCTGTTCTTGATCTTAGGGGGAAAGGTTTCAGTCTTTCCCCAGTGACCATGATGTTGGCTGTGAATGTTTCATATATGGTTTTTATCCACTGAGGAAGTTTCCTTCTATTCCCAGTTTATTCATTTTTATCAAAAAAGGGTGCTGAATTTTGTCAAAAGTTTGTGTTGCTTCAATTGGGATGATCATGTAGTTTATTTCCTCCAGTCTATTAAAGTGCTAATTAATTTTTGTATTTCACATCTTTGCAGTCTCAGAATAAATCCCACTTTCTTGTTGTGTATAATCTCCTTAATACGCTGGTCAATTGGTTTGCTATTATTTTGTTGATCAATTTTTTATCAATATTCATAAAAGACATGGCTCTGTGGTTTTCTCGTGGTGTCAGTGTCTGGTTCTGGAATCAGAGTAACGCTGGCCTCAGGACATATTCTGTCCTCTTCTATTTTTCAGAATAGTTTGAGAATATCTGGTGTTAATTCTTCTTTAAATATTTGGTAGAATTCACCAGTAAAGCCATCTGATCTTGGTTTTCCCCTGTTGGGAGGTTTTTGATTACTAATTCAATCTCCTTACTATTTATAGGTCTACTCAGATTTTCTACTTCTTACTGAGTCAGTTTTGGTAGACTGTGTGTGTCTATCAATTTGTCCATTTCATCTAGGTTATCTAGTTTGTTGGCATACAACTGCCCATAGTATTCTTAAAATCCTTTTTATTTCTATAAAATTGTTAGTAATCTCTCTGCTTTCATTTCTAATATTAGTAATTTGAGTTCACTCTTTTATTCCCTAGTCAATTTAGCTAAAGGTCTGTTAATCTTGTTGGTCTTTTCAAAGAACCAACTTTTGATTTCATTAATGTTCCCCATTGTTCTTCCACCTTCTATCTTATTTATCTCAGCTCTAAACTTTATTGTTTCCTTTCTTCTGCTAGCTTTGGCTTTAGTTTGCTCTTCTTTTCCTAGTTCCTTAAGGTGTACAATTTGGTTAATAATCTTAGATGTTTCTTCTTTTATAATATATACATTTATGCCTATAAATTTCCCTCTTAACACCACTGCATACTGTAAGTCTTGTATGTTATGTTTTGTTTTCATTAATCTCAAAATATTTTCTACTTTTTCTTGTGATTTCCTCTCTGTCCCCTTTGTTGTTTAAGACTGTGTTGTTTCATTTCCACATACTGTGAATTTTCTAGTTTTCCATGTATTATTAATATTAAAGTTTCATTATATTGTAATCTGAAAAGATGCTATGTATGATTTCAATATTTTTTAAATCAATAAAACTTGTTTTGTGGCTTAAGATACAGTCTATCCAGGAATATGTGCACTTGAAAAGAGTGTGTATTCTGCCACTGTTGGGTGGAATGCTATATGTGTATGTCTTAGATCTAATAAGTTTATGGAGTTGTTCAAGTTCTCTATTTCTTCTGATCATCCGTTTGGTTCTTCTATTCATTACTGAAAGTAGGGTACTGAAGTTTTGATTATTGTATAACTGTCTATTTCTTCCTTCCTTTCTATCAATTTTGGCTTCATATATTTGGAGCCCCTTTGTTATATGCATATGTTTATGATTATTCAATCTTCTTGCCATATTGAATCTTTTAACAATATACAATGTCATTTTTTGTCTCTTTAAGCTTTTTTTGAATTTAAAGTGTACTTTGTGTAACAATGATATAGCTACTCTTACTGTCTTTTGGTTACTATTCACACAGAATATCTTTTTTCCATCCTTTTATTCTCAACCTCATTTTGTCCTTATATCAAAACTGAAACTCTTGTAGACTGTGCATAGATATATTCTGTTTACTTATCCAATCTGGCAATTTATCTTTTAATAGCAGTGTTTAATCCATTTATATTCCAATGTGATTACTAATTTAAAAATATATTTTTCCCATTTAGCTATTTATTTTCTGTCTTTTATGTTTTTTATTTCTCAATTCCTCCATAACTGCCTTTTTTAGTATTTAGTTAATTTTTTGCTGTGGACCATCTTGATTCTCTTCTTTCCTTTTCTTTTTTTTTTTTTTTTTTTTTTTTTTTTTTTTTTTTTTTTAGAGACGGGGTCTCGCTCTTGGTCAGGCTGGTTTCGAACTCCTGACCTTGAGCTATCCACCCGCCTCGGCCTCCCAGAGTGCTAGGATTACAGGCGTGAGCCACCGCGCCCGGCCCTTCTTTCCTTTTCTATATATTTTGTTGTTATTGTTTTCTTACTGGTTGCCTTGAGGATTACAATTAACATCTAAACCCTTTACCAATTTTTAATTGTTTTTTAATTATTGGGTTGGAAACATTCTTTATATATTATGGATACATATCACATATATGATTTGCAAATATTTTCTCCCTATCTTTAACTTTCTTGATTGTATATTTTGAACCAGATAAGTTTTAAATTTTGATGAAGTCCAACATCTATGTCTTGTGCTTCTGGTATCATATACAAGAATCCTTTGCCAATCCAAGGTTAAGATTTAACCTTGTTTTCTTCTAAGAGTTTTATAGTTTTATGTCTTACATTTGTGTCTTTGATCCACACTGTTATTTTTTGTATAATGAGGTAAGGGTCCAACTTCATTTAAGGGATAACTTCATTTACAGTTATCCCAGTACCACTTGTTGAAAAGACTACTCATTCCCCATTCGATGATCTTGGCACCCTTGTCAAAAATCAATTGGCTAAAGATATATGGTTTTATTTCTGGACTCTCAATTCTCTTCCATTGGTCTCTGTGTCTGTTTTGTTCTGGTACCATAATGTGTTGATTACCATTATTTTGTATTACATTTTGAAATTGTGCAGAAATATGTCTTCCTATTTTGGTCCTCTTTTTCAAAATTGTTTTTGTCCCTTGAAGACCCACATAAATTTTCAGAAGAGAGTCAACTGCGATTCTGATAGGGATTGGAGTGAATCTGTGGATCATTTTGAGGACTACTGCCATCTTAAAATGTTAAGTCTTCTCATCTATAAATGTAGGAAGTTTTCCCAAGTACTTAAGTCTTTTAAAATTTTGTTCAACAGTGTTTTGTAGTTTTCAAAATATACATTTTGTAGCTAAGTTTATTCATAACTATCTTATTCTTTTTGATGTTATTAAAATGGGATGCTTTATAAATTATACCTTTTGGATTGTTTATTGCAAATGTATAAAAATATAATTAATTTTGTATATTGCTATTGTATCCTGCTAACTTGCTGAACTTATTAGTTCTAATCTTTTTTTTTTTTAGTAGATTACTTAGGATTTTCTATACACAAGATCATGTCATCTGTGAATAGAGATAGTTTTCTTTCTTTCTCCTGCCTACTTGCTCTGGCTGGAACCTCCAGTATAATGCAGAATAGAAGTGGAAAGACTGGATATTCTTGTTTTGTTCTTAATATTTTAGGAAAGCCTTCAGTTTTTTTGCCATTAAATATGCTAGCTGTGGGTTTTTCATAGATGCCCTTTATTGAGTTGGTGAATTTCTTTTATTCCCAGTTTGTTGACTGTTTTCATCATGAAAAGGTGCTGGATTTTGTCAAATGCTCTTTCTGCATTTAGAGATGATTTTTTTATTCTATTTATCATGCATTACATTAATTAATTTTCAAGTATTAAAATAGCTTTGCATTCCTGGGATAAATGCCACTTAGTTATAATATGTAATTCTTTTTATATGTGGCTGGATTTTATTTCCTAGGGTTTTTGGGTTTTTTCAATGACTTTTGCATCCATACCCATAAGAGATACTGTTCTGTAGTTTTCTTAATTATGTCTTTGGTTTTGACATCAGGGTAATACTGGCTGCATAAAATAAGCTGAGAAACATTCCCTCTCTTCTGTTTTCTGGAAGTGTCTGAGATAAAGTGGCATGAATTCCTCTTTAAATTTTTGGTAGAATTCAGTGATGAAGCTATCTGGTCCTGGGCTTTGTGAGTAGATTTTTAAATTACTAATTCAATTTCTTCCCTCTTTATAATTCTATTCAGATTGTCTATATCTTCTTTAGTCTCTTTCAGCAGTTGCTGTGTTTCTAGAAATTTGTCCATTTCACCTAATATATATAATTTGTGCTCAACTGTTCATTTTCCTTTTTAAAATTGTTTTCCTTTCATAACTTTTCAAAAAATTCATCAAAGCCAGTAGTACTGTCTTTAATCTTTGATTCTAGTAATTTGCCTTTTTATAATCATGGCCAATATAGTAAAGGTGTGTTAAATTGTTTTTAAAGAACCAGATTTTGGTTTCACTGATTTTCTAAATTTTTGTATGTTCTCATTAATTTCAGCCTTAATATTTGTATACTACTAAACTATATTTAGGTGAATATAAATTTAAATTTTTATATTAGTTTTGATAAAACCACATATTAAGTACCTGCTTTTTCTCTAATAATACATTTTGTCTTAACATTGTCTTAATGTATACTTTGACATTAATATTGTTCTCTGTGGGTGTATGTGTAGGATGTTTTTCATTTGTTTGCTTTCACTCATTCCATATCATTGTTTTATGTCTATTGTAAATAAACAGATATTATTGTGAAATCTGTTTTGTAAAACTGTACTTTAATAATTATTTACATTTAACATAATTAATTCCTGAATATTTAAAGTTTAGTATACTCTATCTCAATGCCTTCTATTAATTTTACCTCTTCTACCTGTTCCATGTTCCTTTCCTTTACACTCTTTTAATTGATCATTTTTGCAATTTTATTGTCTTATCTTGGAAGTTGCATATATTTACAAGAGATGTAGCATGCACTCCTGATAAAAGTCTAATGTCCATAGGCACATCTACCTACTACCCAGATAACATAAAAAAAACCTTTAAAATGCTTTTTTTATGCCTTTAAAAATCACATACTATAGCTTTTACTGAGGTATTTCTATTTAAATCCCATATCAATTTATTATACTATCCAGTCAACGATTATTTGTGTTTACCCACAAATTTATTCATTCTTAATTTCTCCTTAGAGCTCTAAGCTTCTATGTGGATTCATTTTTCTCTATGCCAAAGAACACTTTTATTTTGGTATGGGTCTGCTGTTTTATTATTTTTGTCTGAAACAGCTTTATTCATAATTCTAGGAAGATATTTTCACTGGTTGTAGAATTCTAGTTTGGCTGCAATTTCCTTTTACAAGATTTACTACTCATTCCTATTATTTCCTGGCCTGTTGTTTATGTTGAGAAGTCAAAATTGCTAGCATAAACATTGCTAATTTGAAAATTGTATCTTACTTCCTATTTCCTATTCCACCTTTTAGATTATACTTTTTTTTTCTGAGACAGAGTTGTACTCTGTTTCCCCATCTATAGTTCAGTAGCATCAGCCTAGCTCACTGCAACCTCAAACTTCTGGGCTCAAGCAATCCACTAGCCTCAGCCTCTTGAGTGGCTGAGACTACAGGTGTGCACCATGATGCCCAGCTAATTTTTCTATTTTTAGTAGAAACAGGGTCTTGTCTTGCTCAGGCTGATCTTGAAGTTCTAAGCTCAAGCAATCTTCCCACCTCAGCCTGCCAGAGTGCTAGGATTACAGGCATGAGCCACTGCACCTGGCCTACACATTTGTTTACTTATTTTACTTTTCAGCAGTTTTCCTATGATGTATGCAGTTTTTAATTTTTTTTTTTTTTTTGGTTTGGGGTTCAGAGAACTCCTAAGCTATTACATCTCAGAATTTTTCAACTCCATCTCCACTCTCCTATTCAACTAAAATTTCAATTAAGCATATAGTAAACCTCTACATTGTATACTTTATTTTGGCCTCTCATTAATATTCATATACTTTCTTCTAGTCTAATATTCAGGTATATTAATTTGCTGTTAAACCATGCAGTAAGCTATTTGATAAAGATTTTTCAGCATTAATTCTCCTGCAGACATATCTGTAGCCTCCCTGTGGGGCAGGGAATAAGGCAGGGAATAAGGGAATAAGTAGGGAGGTGGAAGTGGTCATTATGATACCAAAAGAGAAGGTACTTTAAGAACTTTCTCCAGAGAAACAGAGCCACCTGGCCAAGTGTGAGTGTGTGTGTGTGTGTGTGTGTGTGTGTGTGTGAGTGAGTGTAGAGAGAGAGACAGAGAGTTGTTGTAAGTCCTTTCTCTAACAGGACAGAGTAATCAAGATGTATATGAAGGGAGACAGATACATTATGAATGGGAAGACCATGTTTAGGAAAGAAAATGTACTTGCTGGAACAAGGGAAGAAAGATGTTTGGAAGCTTATGTTAAACTAATCCTTACCAGGGGCTGAGAGAATAAATGGCAAAATCATATTCAAATGCAGGAACATTATGATGCTGCAATCCCACTACTAGGTTTACAAACTAGAAAACTGGTTTGAAGAGTGCATGACATGATCTGTTAGTGAATTGTGAAATCAACTTAGTGGATTATATAATGCTTAATTTTTTATGTGTGAACTTGACTGGGCCATGGGGATGTCAATATAATGCCAAACATTATTCTAAGTGTTTCTGGAGGAGATTAAAATTTAAATCAGTAAACTGAGTAAAGCAGATTGCCTTCCCTAATGTGCGTGGACCTAATCCAATCAGTTGAAGGCCCAAATAGAACAAACAAGCTGACGCTCCCAGAGTAAACCTCCTCCTGCTTGACAGCCTTCAAACTGAGACATTGACTTTTCCTGCCTTTGAACTTGACCTGAAATACTGGCTCCCTTGGGCCTCAAGCTTGTCAACTCACCCTGTAGATCTTGGAACTTGTCTGCCTACATAATTGCATGAGTCAATGCTTTATAACGACTCTCTCTCTCTCTCCAGACATACACACAAACACACACACACACGCCAATTGGCTCTGTTTCTCTGGAGAACCCTAACACAGGCTAGCACCTTGTTTATGGAATTGGGCTATAATACAATAAAGAGCAGAGTGTACCACAGGTAGAGTACTGTTTCATAATTTTTTTTATTTAGACCACATTTAATACAAAAGGCTCATACATATAAATATATTTAGCTATAGATTTAATATATGGATTTTTTTCACTTTCTTTTCTCCCTGTAATGTTCTAACACAGGTATCAACATAGTTCACTCTCTCATCTCCCACACATATCATCTCATTGAGGCCTTCACAGCCCAGGACAAAACTTGTATCCCTCCTCTGGCAACTTCTTATACTGTTTTGCTACTTTTTTATTTCCTTAGCACTTGTCACCTTTCCATACACTAAGTGTGTGTGTAGGCACGGGGTATATGAATAAAACTCAATTTCTCCTTCTGTAATAAAGACTGGGAGAACAAGTAATTGTATAATTTGTGTACTGATAGAAACCAAGTGCCTACAGAAATTTAAAATGCCAAATATTTAACATGAATATGCATATTCATACTGGGTCTGAGGTAAAATGTATTTTTGTCTTGGGCTAAGATTAAAAAGGCTTAATAGTGTTCTAGAGATAGTCTTATAATCTACCCAAGCTACTATAAGTTTTCTTATTACTATGAAATAGAATAAAATAGTATTGTATGGAGTAGAAAATACTAGAGTACACAATGAATACATTTTATAACAGTTTACAAACTGTGTCTGGAAGGCATTTCCTGTGACAGTTGCCACATGGTTTATTCTCTCCTTTCCTTTAAGGCATTCCTAAAATGTCATTTTCTCAGTGAGGCCTTCCCTGAGCTCCCTTTTTAAAACTAATTCTCTAGACTTGTTGTCTCTTCTTGATAACACTTAGCACCATCTAACCTACCATATAGTTAGCTACTTATTGTCTGTTGCCTCCAAAAGAATCAAAACACCATGAAGATAGAAATTTCTCTTTGTTTTGTTTACAGCTAAGTCATTGAACCTAGAAAATTGCCAGGCAGAAAGTAGGTACTCAATGTACTGAATGAATAAAAGTTCATGGGCATTTATAACTGTCAAGAAGTACAAAGTATTTCCCACAATGAGAACAGAGGCTCCAGAAATCTGCATATGGTTTCCCTCGAGTCTGCTCTGAAGTCCAAACCACATATGTGTGGAACGTAACTTCACAAGACCAGGCAGAGAACAGGAGAGCTGAAGCAAAACAATTCCCAGTGCTCACACAGGGCAGAGACATTCAAGCTCTACCCACAGTGAAAAGCCCTGTGGCGCACCTAGGCCATTCACCAGAAACCTAAGAAAAGATACCTTAGTAGCAGGGCTAAGCTGTCCTTCTTTTCTGAGAACAACATAATCTGAATGACCTCTATTAAGGAAATTAAATCAATAACCTTCCAATAAAGACAGTATCAGGCACAAATGGCTTCATTAATGAATTCTACCAAACATGTAAGAAAGAAATGACACCATTTCTACAGAATCTCTTCCAGAAAACAGAATTAGAGGAAACTTTCCTAGCACATTCTATGAGGTCAGCATTATCCTAATGTAAAACCAGATAAACATAAAACAGGAAAGCAAAACTACACACAAATATGTCTCAAGAATATAAATGCAAAAATCCATCCAATACCTTAGCAAAACAACAATGTATAAAAATAATTACCCCATAACCAAGTGGGATTTATTCCAGGTATACAAGGAAAATCAATCAAGGTAATCCACCACATCAATAGACTAAAAGAGAAATATTATATGTTCTTATCAATTGATGCAGAAAAAGCCTTTGACAAAATCCAACATCTATTCATGATTTAAAAAAAAAATCTGACCATTCAATGTATGGAGGAGAACTTTCTCAATTTGATAAAGAACATGTACAAATACCCTGCAGCTAGAATCTTACTTAATAGTGAGAAACTGAAGGGTCTACCCCTATGATTAGCAACAAGGAAAGGATATATTCCTTCAACGTCATACTGGAAATCCTAGTAAGTACAGTAAGAAAAGGAAAGGAGATAAAACTACATAGACTGAGAAGAAATAAAACCATCTTTGTTGGCATACGAAAGGACTAGCTCAGCTGAAAGAATCAACAAAAATCTCCTGAAATTAATAAGTAGGTATAGCAAGGTCACAGGATACAAGTTTAATATATAAAATCAAATTACATTGCTATATACCAATAATACTTGGAATTGTAAAATAAAAACATAATTTATAAAAGCATAAAAATAAATGGAAATACTTAGGTAATCTAACTAAACACATGTATAGGATCTACATGTAGAAAACTGCTAAACTCAGATCAAAGAGATAAAGATGATAAATAAATGGAGAGCTATTCCATGTTCATGGATTGGAAGACTCAGCAGTGTTAGAATGTCAGTTCTTCTTAATTTGACCTGAAGAGCCAATGCAATGGTCATTTAAAAGCCAGAAGCGAGGAGAGCGGAGCAAGATGGCGGACAAGAAGCACCGCCAGACAGAGTGTCTCTGCAGAAAAGACAACTTCTAGAAGATATTAGAAGAAAGAAGCAAGCAAACGACCATACATCGGACAGGGGTCGGAAGGAGGAGTGCCGGAGACTACGGGAGACTCCACAGGAGGAGATTGCGGAGGAGAACAGGAAGGAGAGACTTCCGGAGCGAGTAGTTTGGAGACCAGCAGCAAGGGTAGGTGGAGCGGTTAACTTCCCCCTTCCTTGCATCTCGGACTGCTGGCGGGCTTCCCAGCGATGGAGAGACCTGCAGACAACAGTCCAGAGACGGCCACCGCCACTAAGCGGTGAGCTGGTAGCAGATGCAGCACCAGGCTCCCAACTCCCTCAGGGCTCCTCCCTGCACACAGACCTGCCTGCGCAGCAGGTGCCATATTGCTCCACTATCCCCTCCCCCGCCCCTACTGCGGCTTCCAAGAGAGACAATATAGCCACCAGCTGGAGGCATCTCCAGGGAATGGGACCTTCCCTTTTGGGGCCCTACAGCTGACTGAGGGGTACTCAGATGAGGAGCTCCCTACCCGCCAGCCATCCCAGGTGCTGCTGGCCTGGTGATTCTGGGAGAACAGGGCAGACCCTGAGGCTGAGAGACATCTACCCAGCTGGGGCTTCCTGAGGGGGAATTAGGACTGGCACTCCTCTCCCTGGTGGGGTCAGGGATTGAACTCCGGGGCCCAGAGGTCAGACCTACGGACCAGATCCTGAGCACCCAGGTCTCACATTGCCCGGGGCACAGAAGGGACATTCGGAAGGAGCCTACAGAGTTATAGAGGCTGACAAGT
>VBSM01001468.1:944477-954717 GCA_008086735.1 Cheirogaleus medius | reverse complement strand
AAAAAAAAAAAGGAAAAAAAAACAACAAAAGCTATTCTTTAGTTTTTCCCCAATAATGCTTTATAATTTTCTGTGTAATTGTCTTAGATATGTTTTGTTGATTTATTCTGAGGTATCTCATGCCTTTGATGGTACTGTAAGTGCTACTTTAACACACTTAGTTACTGGCATATAGAAATCCTCTTGGTTTTTATATGTTGACCTTGTATTCAAAAACTTCCTAAACTCACTTGTAATAATCTACAGAGTCATTTGCATTTACTTCATACAGAATTACTATATCTGCAGATACCAACAGCTTTTTTTATTCTGTTGTAGTTCTTTTAATTTCTATATTATTTTCTTGCCTTGTTACAGCTCACTTTTATGTTCTGATTGACTTATTCTTTCCCCTGTTTTCCAGTTCTCAGCATATGCCTTGAGCATTTACCAGCCGTTTGTGTTGACAACCTGGGAATGATGCTACTTTTCTCTCTCTCTTTCTCTCTGCTAGCTCATGCCTACTTGTTGGCTCCCCACTACCTACAGGAGTCATCTCTGACCTGTATGAGATAGTCCATTGTATTATGGAGGAAAATATTTAGATAGCTACTTACATTTATTTTAATCTAAAAAAGTGAAATTTATACATAGATTGATAAGTTTACAGTTTAAAAATAAATAAGAAGATTTCCCAGAATGGAAGAGTGACCAATATTTTGGACATCCCTAATTCTGCAGGACTAAGTTCAAAATTGCTTAATAATTTCTTCCATGAATACCTCTGTAACTCCTCCCCCCTTTTATTTGAGGCAAGGTTTCACTCTGTTGCCTGGGCTGGAGTGCAAGAGTGTAATGGTGTCATCATTGTAACCTCAAACTCCTGGGCTCAAGCGATCCTCCTGCCTCAGCCTCCTGAGTAGTTGGACTATAGGCACGCACCACCATTCCTGCTAATTTTTCTATTTTTTGTAGAGACAGGGTCTCACTCTTGTTCAGGCTGGTCTCAAACACCTGGCCTCAAGTGATCCTCCCCCCTCAGCCTCCAAAGTGCTAGGCTCTATAACTCTTTATCTTGTCAGAGCCCCAGATGATACTCTCCTATGCACTAGTTGTTGATCCTTTAACTATGTATGTTAACTATATCCATTCATATGCTGTTGCCCAGGTTCATAAGTGACACTGTAGTATTGTTTAAGAATGTATTTAACCAAGGAGGTAGAAGACCTCTACACGGAGAACTATGAAACATTGAAGAAGGAAATAGCAGAGGATGTAAACAGGTGGAAGACTATACCATGCTTGTGGGTTGGCAGAATCAACATTGTTAAAATGTCTATACTACCCAAAGTGATCTACAGAGTCAATGTATTGACCCTATTAAAACACCATCATCATTTTTCAGAGATACAGAAAAACTAATTTTACATTTCGTATGGGACCAGAGAAGACCCCGTATAGCAAAAGCAATCCTAGGCAATAAAAACAAAATAGGAGGTATCAATTTACCAGACTTCAAACTACAAGGCTATAGTAATTAAAACAGCTTGTGTTTAGCATAAGAACAGGGACATTGACCAGTGGAACAGAACAGAGAACCCAGATATAAAACCATACAGCCATCTAATCTTTGACAAAGCAGATAAAAACATACACTGGGGAAAAGAATCCTTATTCAATAAATGGTGCTGGGAAAACTGGATAGCCACATGTAGAAAACTAAAACAGGATCCACATCTTTCACCTCTCACAAAAATCAACTCACTCTGGGTAACAGACTTGAACCTTAGGTGTGAAACTATTAGAATTCTAGAGGAAAATGTTATAAATACTCTTCCAGACATTGGTCTAGGCAAAGAATTTATGAAGAAGACCCCAAAGGCAATCACAGCAGCAACAAAAATAAATAAATGGGACCTGATCAAATTAAAAAGCTTCTGCATAGCCAAAGAAACTTTCAAGAGAGCAAACAGACAATGCACAGAATGGGAGAAAAATTTTGTAAGCTACACATTCGATAAAGGGCTGATAACTAGAATCTATTTAGAACTCAGGAAAATCAGCAAGGAAAAATCAAAGAACCCTATCAAAAAGTGGGCAAAGGGCATGAACAGAATCTTTCCAAAAGAAGACAGAATAATGTCCCACAAACTTATGAAAAAATGCTCAACATCTCTAATCATCAGGGAAATGCAAATTAAAACCACAATGAGATATCACTTATCTCCAGTGAGAATGGCCTTTATTAACAAGTCCCAAAACAATAAATGTTGGTGTGGATGCAGAGAAATAGGAGCACTCCTACATTGCTGGTGGGACTGTGAACTAGTTCAGCCTCTGTGGAAAGCAATATGGAGATACCTTAAAGTGATACAAGTAGATCTACCATTTGATCCAGCAATCTCATTACTGGGCATCTATCCAAAAGAACAAAAGTCACTCTATGAAAAAGACACCTGTACTCAAATGTTTATAGCAGCGCAATTCACAATTGTAAAGATGTGGAAACAACCCAAGTGCCCATCGATACATGAGTGGATTAATAAAATGTGGTATATGTATACCATAAAGTACTATTCAGCTATAAGAAACAATGGTGATATAGCACCTCTTGTATTTTCCTGGCTAGAACTGGAACCCATTCTATTAAGTGAAGTATCTCAAGAATGGAAAAACAAGCACTACATGTACTCACCATCAAATTGATATTAACTGATCAACACCTAAGTGGACACATAGGAATAACATTTATAGGGTGTCGGGCAGGTGGGAGGTGAGGGGATGGGTATGTACATACATAATGAATGTGATGCGAACCAGCTGGGGGATAGACATGCTTGAATCTCTGACTTGAGGTGGGAGGGAGGTCAAGGGCAATATACGTGGAGGTGAAAGCAGGAACATCAGTCAGGAGAGTATTTGAAGCTAGGAAAAGGCAGTGGTAGCTCACACTTGGTTAGAAGTGGTGAAGACCATTAAGTGGTTGGTTTCTGGATATATTTTGAGTGTGGGACCTGTAATATTACCTACTGAGTTGGATAAGGAATGTGAGAAAAAGAAAGGTGTCAGAAGTGACTACAAGGATTTCATCTATAGCGGTTGGGGTAAGTGGGTAACAATTCCCAAGATGGGGAACATTGGAGAGAAACAGTTTTGGAGGGATTGTTAGTAGTTTTGTTTGCACAAACCAGGTTTCACATGATTATAAAATATACAGGTTTACATGTGAATAAACATTTGAATATATAAGCAGATAGTTTCGGGGGAGTCCAGGTTGGAGATATTTATTCAGAAAGTATTAGCTTATGGTAGTATTTACAGTTTTTGAATTTATTATTTAAAGCCAATGGGTTAGATAGCCTCTCCTTAAGGCTAGGAATACACATATTTGAGCTGTCTGAAGGCTGTCCCCTGGGATAGTACCTTCCAGAAGTCATGAAAATGATAAGACTCAGCAAAGGAAAAAGAAAAGGCAGTTTGGGAATAAAGGACACAGAGAATGTGGTATCCTGTAGCCACTTTCTCTGTGAAGACAGTGTTTTAAGGAGAAAGTGAACCTCTTTGAAGAAGGTTATGTAGAGTAGGCATCTTCTCTGTCTCTGCCTACAAATCATCCAGAAGCAATAAGGAAAATGAGTAACACAAACTCCATCTTATGACACTAGAGGGTATCTGAAATCCCAAATCAGTACAGGGGGAAAAGCTGTCAGAATCACTGAAAAATTTAGCAGGGATGTATATGCCAGCAAATGAACAGAAAACAAAAGCATTTCTGATGCTCAGAGGAACTGGCAAAATACTTTTGAGAGACAAAGTATGTACTCTGAGGTGTGAAGCCTAAATCTCTCTGTGGAGTAACATCACTGCAGTACGCAGGACAGCCGGAGCTCCTTTGGATGCAGTTTGGTTCTGTGAAGCAGAGGTAGTAGGTTAAGTGTGGAAACAGACACACAAATCATATTTTTCCGTGACACTCTGTTTCTGGGACAGTGCAAGAAACGGGAGACTTTCTGTTTGAGGGAAAAAAACCTTCACAGACACCTATGTGTGGGGGAAACAAACTTACATGCTATCTTAGCTGATAATCCTACAACTCAGAATTTGAAGTAAAAACTTACTCGATAACTGTTGATCAGGATGTGCAGAGCTGCTATGGAAGTAAGGAAGTGGGGAGTGAGGCTGATTAGGAGGAAGGGAAAATACAAGGGGGGTGATGACCTTGTTAGCCATAGCTCCGTAGCAAACATATCTGATTGTTCAATCTAGCAAGATATCTTCAGAGAGGTTTTATGTAAACCACTGTGTCTCAGAATAGCCTTTCAGAAAGGTGAAGGGAATGTGATTTAGCTGCTGTTTTCTCCTTTGTCTTTCTTAATAGACAAAGACTGTTCTGTAGATCTTTGACTCCTTCGCATTGCTAGGTTGCATCAGTCAGCCTCTCTAGGCTGTGGGACAAACCAGAGCCTCCAGAAGTCTAGTCCAGCCACTTGGGCACCTCAGTCTTTCCATCACATTAGCACACACTTGTTGTTCCTAAATCGGTAGCTGCAACAGTGCCAACCCCAGTGACCTGGCTTCAGAGCAAGCCATTGCTAAGGCTGCCCTGGCCAGAAAGGAAAGCAGAACTGGGTTGGTGCATAAACTGAGTTTGCTACATGTGTAAAACACTTATTCATAGGGAGCATTCCAGCTAGCCTAAGGCAGAGCTTTATCCATGCTTTATCCATGCCATTCCTTATAAAGCTCATATTCTTTGAAACTGAGTAATCAAAAAGGAACCAGCACAAAATGCACATAATGTATTGCAAGAAAAAGGGCTGAAAAAGATAAGGGAAAAAATAGTAGGTGATGAAATGTCACCTGACCAAAGTAGTCATAAACTAGATAAACCAAATATTAGACTGTGAGTTTCAAAAAGAGAACTAATAGAATTTGTTGTTTGTGTGATTATAAGAGTTCGAGAAAGGTGTTAAAATAATAATATGATGTTTTGATTCATTTAATGAAAAGAATTGTGGGGTGTTAAACTCAGAAAAGAATTGGATGAGAAAATAAAAACTATGATAAAGAAAGCAAATTGGAAGAATTTCAAAGAAGAATAGGCATTGCTGAAATTACATCCAGAAGGAAATGGGGAAAATGAGCAAGAAGAAACTGAAATAAATAAAACTAGAAAATTGTATAAAGAAGATAATATAAAAAATATTTCACATATATACAATACATACAGTTCTTTTCCCAAAGTAGATATTCAAAGAAATAGAACAAATATTTAAAATATTTCAAGAATACTTCTTTGGAGGAAAAATGGTACAATTTATTCTACATAAAAAGGCAAACTATCTCTCAGAAAGAAGGACCCAAAATGATCATGATACATTCTAGTAAAGTTACTAGATTCCAAAACCAAAGAATTATTTTAAAATAATATAAGAAAAAAGTTCAGCTGATCTGAAGCTTTTCTATAACAAAATTTGCTGCTAAAGTCAGTAGAGCAATTCCTACAAAAGCTTTAAAGAATCAAATTAAGAATTTTATATTACTAAGCTGAAGAATGATTCTTTAATAAAAAAGCAAACATTTTGAATAGTCTAGAGCAGGGGTCCTCAAACTTTTTAAACAGGGGCCAGTTCACTGTCCCTCAGACCGTTGGAGGGCCGGACTATAGTTTAAAAAAAAACTATGAACAAATTCCTATGCACACTGCACATATCTTATTTTGAAGTAAAAAAACAAAGAGGCAAAAACACCCAGCAGGACAGATAAATGTCCTTGGTGGGCCACATGTGGCCCACGGGCTGTAGTTTGAGGACCCCTGGTCTAGAGTATGGGCCCTTTTTCCCCGGGAGCTTTCTGTTAGAGGATGCATATCAGTTAACCAAGATGTGACAAAAAAGCGTGACAAAAAGATTGGTGGTGGGCTCTCAATTTAACCCAGGAACTAAGTCATTTGGTTAAGGGTAGGCTAAAGACAAGTGGGAAGGAATGGCAGTATATTTAGGCAGTGAACTCTGTTAAAATGCAGTGTGTGTATTCTTAAGAATCATAATTCTATACATGCATTAAATGTACGTAATTTAATGCAATGATGCATTAAAAATCACAGGGCTAATGGAAAATGAGGTGAGGGGTCTAACACTCAAAACCTTTGTCAGTGACACAGTAAGAGGGCAGAGTTGAAGTCTTCAGCTGTAATTTTGGATTTGTGTACTTTTCCTAGCAGTGTATTGGTTTTTGCTTTATGAATTTTGCAGCATCGTTATTAAGTACATAGTTATGTCCACTTGTTGAATTGACCCTTTATGATTGTGTAATGTCTCTCTTTATCCCTGGTAACTCTCTTTGTTTCTCAACTCTATTCTGATATTGATGTAGCTGCTCTAGTCATCTTTTAATTTTACGTATCTTTTCCCATCCTTTTACTTTAACCTGTTTATGTTTAAAGTGGGTTTCTTTTAGATAGTATATGGTTGGTTTAGTGTTGCTTTTTTACCTAATGTGGAAATTTTTAATTGGAATATTTTGGTCACTTTTATTTAATATAATTTTTTAATGTTTGGATTCAAATTTATTATTTTCCCGCTTGTTTCCTATTTGCTCATCTGTTATTTTTCCTTTTTTTCATTCTTTTCTGCTCTTTTTAAAAGTTACTATTAAAAAAAATTTTTTTTGAGACAGGGTCTTACTCTGTTGCCTAGGCTAGAGTGCAGTGGCACCATCATAGTTCACTGCAACCTCCAGTTCCCAGGCTTAAGTGATCCTCCTGCCTCAGGAGGAAATAAGTCCCTCCCAAGTAGCTGGGACTACAGGCATGTGCCACCAACCCTGGCTAATTTTTGTATTTTCAGTTGAGACAGGGTCTTGCTCTTGTTCAGGCTGGTCTTGAACTCCTGACCTCAACTGATCCTCCCACCTCAGCCTCCCAAAGTGCTGGGATTACAGGCATGGGCCACCATGCCTGGCTTTTTTTTCTCTCTTTTGGATTGAGAATTTTTATTTTGTTTTATCTCTGCTAAATTCTTACTAGTAATAAAGGTTGAGCATCCAAAATTTGAAAATCCAAAATTGGAAATGCTCTAAAACCCAAAACTTTTTCAGTGCTGACGTGACACCACAAGTGGAAAATTCCACAGCTGAACTCATATGACAAGTCAGAGTCAAAATGCAGGCACACAACACACAGTTTATTCAGCATCCCCAATGAATGAGTAAGGAAGAAGGAATGTCTGAATGGCTGTGCAGGTTATTGAATACCACAGTAAAATTTTTAGAACTAAAAATGAGTTGTTGAAATTCTGAAAAATGGATTAAATAACAGTTTAGACACAGCTGAAGAGACATTACTTTGCTAGAAAATACTACTGAATAAATCACACAATTCAGTACAAGGTGACAGGAGAAGGGAAATAGGACAATAAATTCAAAGATGTGGGAAATAAGAATGAGATGTTAGGCAGGATGCAGTGGCTCATGCCTATAACTCTAGCACTCTGGGAGGCCGAGGTGGGAGGATCACTTGAGCTCAGGAGTTCAAGACCAGCCTGAGCAAGAGTGAGACACTGTCTCTACTAAAAATAGAAAAATCAGCTGGGTGTTGTGGCATGCACCTGTAGTCCCAGCTACTTAGGAGGCTGAGGCAGGAGGATCGCTTGAGCCTAGGAGTTTGAGGTTGCTGTGAGCTAGGCTGATGCCATGGCACTCTAGCCTGGGTGACAGTCTCAAAAAAAAAAGATACAACATGAAGTATTGGAATATCAGAAGAAGAAGAAGCAATATTTGAAATATTAATAGCTTAGACTTTTCCAGAAATAATGAAATAAGACCACATATGTGGGCCACAAAACACCTAACAAACAGGATAAATAAAAATAATTTACCTAAGCACATACTGGAGAACACTGGATTTTAAAAGCAGCCAAAGAGAAAATCAGGTCACCTCTAAGGAATGAGAGATTGTCAGATACTTCTAAATTGAAGGAATAATATTTGTCAATCTAGTATTATGAACCCAGCAAACTAATTTTTTAGAATCAGAGTTGTCTAATAGAAACCAAGCCAGGCACTAAAGTCAGTAAAGACAGATTTTATTCAATAGGGGAGAACTTTCAGTAAAACTGAGCTCAACTCCAAATATAGCAAAGACAGTTGGATATTTATAGCCAACAAGCAGACTAAGGGGCTTAATGGATGGAAAACTACTCAGAGGATATCAGTGGTTGGGGGGATTCTGACTAAACTGGCCTAATGGGATTCTGACTAAAGGCACATCAAGGGTAGAGTATGAGGAACTTGATCAGATATTAAGGATTATCACAGGGGTGGGAGGATTCTCACTAAACCGACTCATCAAGGTTGTCGCTAAAATTGGGCTCAGCATTTACTGGACATGGAATATAAGGCCTAGGGGAGATGAGGGCTCAGAGGAGTCTAACTGAAGTTTAGTCAAAGAGAAAGTCTTTAAGTGTATCATTAAAATTAGATTGATTCTAAAATAAATTATAAATTATAAAAACTATACTATTTGCATAATTTGATTAATAAAATTCCAATGGAGATACTACAAGTATAGAGGAAATGAACCACGAAAGAATGCTTCAGATGAGAATACTGGTAAGTAAGAAGAAATTAGGAACCATATAGGTAAATCTCATGTTTCTATAAAATTATAATGATACTTAATTTGTAGGGCTAAAAAAAGACACAATTATGTAATAATAATTGTATATAAATGAGGGAAGGGTGATCAAATTGTGTTCTAAAGTCATTCTGTTATTCAGAAATGAGGTTTAAGATATTGACACACTTTAGATTTTGAGTTAAATATTCATTGTAAAATTTAATGGGTAGCCACTCAAAGTCAAGAAGCAGATGTAGTATAACTTCCAAGTTGTAAAGAAAAGAAAATGAGAGATAATAAAAAACCAAGTCAGTTTTAAAAAAAGGAAGAGAGGCGCAATGAAAATATAGTAAAATTGTGACAAATGCAAACTACCAATTAATATGCAGGAAAGAACTTGATATGTTTACATAATCACCATAAATGTAAAGGGACTAAATTTACCTGTTGAAAGAGAAGTTATCTAATTGGATCTTAAAAAAAATAATAAGATCTTTCTATATCCCAAGATATTAAGTTTTGGCTAGTTCTGATGACTTTATATTTATATCTCCAGTGTGTTAGGCACACTCACACTCAAATTCAGTGTTTTACCTGTCTTCAGGAGATCCAGGAGGATATTCTGATACCTCCAAGTTGACAGGAACTAAAATTAAAATCATCATTGACAAATCATAAATCTTCCCTGCTTTATTTATTAGATTCTGTAAGACTCTGTTCTTATAACTAACAATCATAATTTTATTTTATTTTTCTCTCTGTCATCCTTTCTTACTGATGTTTGGTAACTATTATTGTTTTACTTTTGTAAACTGTCTTCCGGAATATTTTCATATTTTCACTTTCCAGTGATACCACCCAAAATACTAACCAAATTGTTTCATTCTTTGTTCTTATTCTTAAATAAAATTAGACTTTTCACCCCCTAGAGCTTCTAAGTTATCATGTTATTAGCCTGACTTATATTTTCTCCAGTAGGTAACATGAAATTTGAGTGTTTATTATTTAATGACCCTTAAATATGGGTACAGCTGGTGTCAGTGGCACAAAACTGGTGCTACACTCTATTTTCTCCTTCCTAAGTAGCACTCTTATATACACTTTTCTTCCCTGTTCTTAACTCCACCTTTGATTCCTACCTACTTGATGATTCTTGTGAATAAGTGAAAAGTACATGGAACAGTGCCTGGCTTATGGTAATGTTTTGTTATTTTTCCTGTTGTTATTTTCATTATTATTATGTTTAAGCACATTTTGAGTGTAAGCATCAGGTTTCACAGCTATTAGAAAATATTCCTTGCCTGCTTTGATTTACATTATATATTAATACCACAGATTCTGATTGTAATAGTGGATGGGTATTGAATGAGGTGACTTTATCTGTATTATGCTTTCTCAAAAGAGTATATCTGACTTTACTATGAAGCATATAATGGATATTTAAGTAATGGATCATTACTTAACTGCAAATCTTGATGAGTGAGAGGGTCTTTCTATTTATTTATTCAGAAAATGCTACCAAGGATTTACTTCTAGATGCATGTGTTGGGTTACAAACCTCTAAGTTCTCATTAAAAAATTATAGGTTGTTCAGAAGCATTCATATATGCAAAGAACCATCAAGCAGAAACCCATATCAAAAAT
>VBSM01001468.1:906087-919496 GCA_008086735.1 Cheirogaleus medius | reverse complement strand
ATATTGCTTTCCACAGAGGCTGAACTAGTTTGCAGTCCCACCAGCAGTGGAGGAATATTCCTCTCTCTCCACATCCACACCAACATTTATTGTTTGGGGACTTTTTGACAAAGGCCATTCTTACTGGAGATAAGTGGTATCTCATTGCAGTTTTGATTTGCATTTCTCTGATGATTAGAGATGTTGAGCATTTTTTCATAAGTTTGTGGGCCATTATTCTGTCTTCTTTTGAAAAATTTCTGTTCATGTCCTTTGCCCACTTTTTGATAGGGTTCTTTGATTTTTCCTTGCTGATTTTCCTGAGTTCTAAATAAATTCTAGTTATCAGCCTTTTATCGGATGTGTAGCTTGCAAAAATTTTCTCCCATTCTGAGGGTTGTCAGTTTGCTCTCTTGACAGTTTCTGTGGCTGTGCAGAAGCTTTTTAATTTGATCAGGTCCCATTTATTTATTTTTGTTGCTGCTGTGATTGCCTTTGGGGTCTTCTTCATAAATTCTTTGCCTACGCCAATGTCTTGAAGAGTATTTCTAACATTTTCCTCTAGAATTCTAATAGTTTCACACCTAAGGTTCAAGTCTGTTGCTAAGCGTGAGTTGATTTTTGTGAAAGGTGAAAGGTGTGGGTCATGTTTCAGTCTTCTGCATGTGGCTATCCAGTTTTCCCAGCACTATTTATTGAATAAGGATTCTTTTCCCCAGTTTATGTTTTTGTCTGCTTTGTTGAAGATTAGTTGGCTATATGAGGATGGTTTTATATCTGGGTTCTCTGTTCTGTTCCACTGGTCAATGTCCCTGTTCTTATGCCAAACACAAGCTGTTTTAATTACTATAGCCTTGTAGTATAGTTTGAAGTCTGGTAAATTGATACCTCCTATTTTGTTTTTATTGCCTAGAATTGCTTTTGCTATACGGGGTCTTCTCTGGTTCCATACGAAGCATAAAATTATTTTTTCTATATCTGTGAAAAATGATGATGGTATTTTAATAGGGATTGCATTGACTCTGTAGGTCACTTTGGGTAGTATAGACATTTTAACAATGTCGATTCTGCCAACCCATGAACATGGTATATATATTCTTCCACCTGTTTACATCCTCAGCTATTTCCTTCTTCAGTGTTTCATAGTTCTCCCTGTAGAGGTCTTTTACCTCCTTAGTTAACTAGATGAGGTCCCTCCCTAATGACCTCACTTTAACTTGATTTCCTCTGTAAAGACCCTATCTCCATATAAGACCACATTTTGAGGTACATGGGTTAGGACTGCAACAGGTGATTCAACCCATGACACTGACACAGTAGAGTCTTGAAAATGGAATCCCACATTCCTGGTGCAGGTTTCTGGTGCTGGAGCAAGCAGTATGGAGCTAGTTCTTAAACAATGGAGGTTATCTGTTTTGACCTGTCTGGTGGTGGCCCAAAGACTAACTCTGAGTGCTTAGAACTCTCTTAACACAGAGAAATGACCATGTTGAAGCATCTAGTGAAAACATTTAAAGGCAAATAAACCAGCTGCTGCCACAGGGGGCAAAGGATATCAGTTGGGGCAAACCACAGATATGCAAAAATAAGCCTGGGAGGAAAAACTGGGGAGTGAGATGCTGTATGGCTTTGGAAAAGCTTCCATATATTCCTGGGAACCTACATGATGCAACATATATCTAGGACAAGGCTCATGACCGGAAAAGACCTAAGAAGGCCCCAATCTCTCACCTCTCTTAAGTGGTAAAACTATCTCTATTTGTAGATGACATGATCATATAAACAGAAAATCAAAAGAATCCACAAAAAACTATTAGAGCTAATAAACAAACTCAATAAAGTTGAGTTTCCCATCACTGAACAAGAAAAACAGTAAACCTTTCCTGTACTTATACCCTATAATGTCATAATAAAGCAATTCATCAGCATATTTCCAGATACCAGATTCATGGGGTAAGAAGAGCTCAGAATCTGGGAAGAGTGAGTGAAAAATAGTGTGGGGTTCTATTGGGATTGGTGGAGATGGAACTTATTCAGATCTAGCTGTAAAACCATGTTCCCCACAGCAAAACCCCTCCAGTGAATATATTTCCAGCATGGCCTAACATTCCTTCATTCCTCACAGTCCAGTTCCCCTCTCCTCAAGTCTGGTCCAGACCCTCCTCCCTGGCATGGCTTCTGGATGTGGCAACATCATCCAAATCTACCTCATTCTGAGCAGGCTGTGCAAACCTAGGATCTTTCCCTTTCAGGGAATTTGCCTCTGTTCAGAAACTCACTCACATTTGGAGTGGTTCTTTTCCGTGGGATTCTGTTCCTGGAGATGTCTCCTTCTTACTTCACAAGAGGTGCTTTGCTCCAAGAAAGATGAGAAATGCACCTAAGGGACAAATTTAACAGGAAGCTTCACCCTGGGCCACAACTTAATTCTCAATATTCCCTGTTCCATAGAATGTCAGGTCAGACCTTCAATCAACTCAAATCAAGGCTGCTGAGAACATAGACAAGTGGGAGTATTTCAAACCTAAGAAACAATTATGCCGTCTGACCCAAAGGCTCCTAAGACACATCTAGAAATCTGAGAAACAGAACTGCTACATGGTAAGACTCAACCCTTCGAGTTATTTTTTTCACACTTGAAATTATTTCTGCTAAGTGCTGCGACGCATGCAGTGCTGGCTTTTACAACCAGCATGGTAAATTAGAGAGACCATGACATTTGGAGAAACGTCCGAGTTTGTCTTCTAGAGTGTTTATCTGTCAGTGTTGTATATAACTGTCCTCTGAGTCCCCTTTCCCTATTCGTCAGTGCGGGACAGTTTTTGCAGCCCTAAGGGCGAGACGGTCAGCATGAGCTAGTTAAGAGCCTTTGCAGGAACAGCAGCAGCTACTACTCACTGCCAGGCACGGTGCTACTACGTGATTGACCCCTACGGGCAACCTCACGAGGCAGGTATTACTCATATCCCTGTTTTACACGTAAGGAAATCCAATCTCACCTACATTGTCTTTCAAGGAACAATTCCTCTGCACCCGGTGCCCGCCCCCCTCCCCCGCCCGGCACCAAAGCGCCCCCTCGACCGGCCACGCGCGGACCCCGGCCTGCCCCCGCCGAGACACGCCCGGCCGGCCCGGCACCCCAGCCGCAAGCTGCGCCACACCCCCGGCCCTCCCGACGCGCCCGCCGCTTCCAATCCGGGCGCGGCTGGACCTGGGAGCTCCCGGACCGTCTCTCACGCCCAGCACAGGACGCGGCCCAGGGAAACTGCACATGCGCAGAAGGCGCCGCTGCGGCCCCGCCCCCAGGCCGTGCGCCCTAAGCCTGTGGACTTCCGGACTCCGCCTCCCAGAAGCCTGCGGGCGCGCGGCCTTAGGGAACGTCAGAAAGTTCCCGCGGCTTTAGCCGCTTAGAGGTTGTGTCCCAGGGACAGCACTTCTACCATGAGCAGCCCTGGATTTTTTCCGTATGGGGGTAGATGCTACCTGCCTGTAATCAGTGTGCCTTTGGAACACCAAGCTACCGAAGGAACCAAAGAGGTGAATCAATGTGAATTATGAATATAAATAAAGTTAATTTAGATACTAAGAAATTAAATTAATTAAAATACTACAGTAAATAAAAACAACAGTGTTTAAAAGTAAACAGTAAAAGAAAAATAATAGCGTTTCTCTCAGCAGTGAAAAAGGTAAGCAAGCTTGCTCTTCAAATTTCAAATAAAAGTAAATCCAGAAGAAACTATTCAAAAAGTCTATGCAATAGGAAATATGTTCCAACCTCAGGATCTGCAAGCATCTCAAAGTGAAAAGAAAAGGATTGTTCTTTTATAAGGAGGGGTTAGCCAGGGTAGGGGTGAGGAAACTGCATGATGAAAACAGTCTGACAGGAAATGCTTGTCCCTGCACAGCCATTCCTGGGCTGAGCTATTAAGGGGTATGGTCTGCATTTGTGTGCTTCCTCAGATTTGGGGATATGCCAAAGTTCAGTGCCCTGTGGAGAGGAGAGGAGCCTGACTACAGTTTGGTCTAGCTAAATCAGTGGGTTAGTAATGAGCACTGTGAACACTTGCCCACAGATCACAAAAGTAATACATGCAGATTTTACATATATCAGAAATACAGATGAACAAATGAAAATGAGAACAACCATCTCACATATTCTGACCTCCTGTGTTCAACCAAGATTAAATATTAGCTGCAGCCCTTCTGACACTTTTATTAATACAAAATTAGGATCATTACAACCAAAAATAGGATCATAATAATGTATAACTCTTTGTACCAAACGATGCATACTAAACATTTTTCTTAGTATCATGTTATAAAATCAACTTTCTCACATGCCAATGATATTACTATAAAATATATTACTATATGCCAATGATATTACTATAAAATCTCATTTACAACAGCAACAAAAACATATAAAGTATTAATATCAGATTGCATAAGAAATTAGGAAAATCTGTGTGAAGAAAATTCTACTGCTTTATATTTGCCATTAAAAGGACTTGAATATCAGTTCATCAGAATTGGTGGGGAGTGATATTAAAAAAAAATGGTGGACCAGGGAGCTTCAAAAATTCGTCCCTCTACTAAATCAGTCATTAAGATGGCAAAAACTGACAGTATCAACTTTTTTGGAACTCTGGAATCAAGTAAGAAAATACAGCAAGCAAGGGCATGCTTAATGAAAAAAAGGCAGTTAAATTTTACTAAGTATTGTAGCATTTTTCTTTACTCGCCTACCATTGCCCATTCCCAAGCTTGTTAGTGACTGTGGAAACAGCAGCGGGCACTCCTGGTGCAGCTTGCTGGTACTGGGATGGGGAAGATTTTGCTCTTAAAAAATTGTGGTTCTGTGTTTTGACCTGTCTGAAGGTTCCCCAAGGGTCCAGCACAGAGGCCTGCTTTTGTTTTGACCCCCTTGGCTACAGTGACTTCCCAAGTTAAGCCTGTCAAAGACATTTAAAGAAATATCCAGGTTGAGCATCCCTAATCCAAAAAACTGAAATTCAAAATTAGAAATGCTCCAAAATCTGAAACTTTTTGAGCACCAACATGACACCACAAGTGGAAAATTCCACACATAAGTACTTAACAGAAACTCCATTTCATGCACAAAATTATTTTAAAATATTGTATAAAATTCACTATGTGTAGAATAGCAGAGACTATGTGTAGAAGGTATATATGAAACATAAATGAATTCCCTGTCTAGACCTGGGTCTTATCCCCAAGTTATCTTACGTATATGCAAATATTCTAAAATCCGAAAAAATTCAAAATCTGAAACACTTCTGTTCTGGTCCCAAGCATTTTGGATAAGGAATACTCAACCTTTTCTACCTGTTGCTGCCTGGGGAAAGGAGCAGCAGGTGGGACAAGTAGCAGACAGTGCCAAATGCCTGGAAAAAAGGAGGCTGAGGAGCAATATTCTTGGAGGAATAAAGGTTTGAAGTGCTGCTATACAAACTGGGGAATCTACAGTGTGATCTGAATGCCCTTGGCAAGACCATGCTCGGAACCTTAGAGACATGAGGCTTGCTTCTCTGACTGATTTTGGACTCTGCACAAGCAAAAGGAGAAGGAGAAGGTAGAATTATAGGGGCCTAGGTAAGCACTGAAGGACTATAGAAGCTGTCTTAGTCCATGATGTTTTGTTATAACAGAATACCTGAGACTAGGTAACTTATAATGAAAAAGGTTTATTTGGCTCACAATTCTGATGGCTGGAAAATCCAGGATTGGGCAGCTGCATGTGGAGAGGGTCTTAGGCTGCTTCCACTCATGGTGGGAAGGAAAATGGGGGTCAGGCATGTGCAAAGAGATCACATGGTCAGAGAGAAGGCAAGAGAGCTAAACAAAAAAAGTCAAACTCTTTTTAACAACTCCCTGTCTCAGGAACTAATTCATTCTCTCAAGAACTAATCTATTCTTGCCAGAGCAAGAACCCACTATAACAAGAACAGCACCAAACCATTGGTGAGGAATCTGCTCCCATGACTGAAATGCCTCCTACTGGTCCCGACCACCCAACACTGCTACACCTTAGACCAAATTTCAACATGAGTTTTGGTGGGGACAAATAAACCATATCCAAATCATAGTAGAGGCATTATGCATAGACCTAAAGAATTTTTTTCCTGACTTCAGACAATTAAGAAAATTTATGTCTACTGAGAAAAAAAAGAATAGAAAACTTCAGAGACCACACACATGAGGAATACAATCTTTGCAAACTTGTTTGAAAAAATAACTAAACAAACACATGACTGCAGACCTCAACAAGCAAGAACAACAAACCCTAGAGAGGTGGGAGAATCTAATTTCCAAAGTGATCATTTTGTAATATTTAAAATACTTAGTATCAACAAATATTAAAAGACATACAAAGAATCAAGAACATGTGGCCCATTCAAAGAAAAAAAGAAAGAAATTAACAGAAACCATCCCTGAGAAAGACCATATTGGACTTACTAGACAAAGACTTTAAATTACCTAACTTAAATAAGCTCCAAGAGCTAAAGACAACCAGAGACAAAGAATGAAAGAAAACCAGGGGAATCATGTATGAACAAATAGACAATATCAATAAAGAGAAATTATAAAGAGGAACCAAACAAATTCTGAAGCTGAAAAGTATAACAGCTGAAATTAAAAATTCATTAGAGGGGTTCAACAGAAGATTTAAGCAGGGAGAAAAAGGGATCAGTGAACATGGAGATAGCATATTATACCAACAGTGAAAAATGGAAAGAATCACCACTCTTACCACTTCTATTCTACATAGTACTGTAAGTCCTGGCCAGAGAAATTAGTCAAGAAAAAGAAATAAAAAGAATCCAAACTAAACAGGAAGAAGTAAAATTGTCCCTGTTTGAATATGGCATGATCTTATATGTAGAAAACCTTAAAGAATCCATAACAAAAATTTTAGAGCTAATATATGAATTCAGTAAAATTGCAGCATATAAAATCAACATACAAAAATCAGATGCATTCCTATGCACTAACAAGGAACTAACTGAAAAGGAATTTTTTTAAAATCATATTTATAATAGGACCAAGAAGAATAAAATGCTTAGGAATAAATTTAACTGAGGAAGTAAAAGACTTGTATACTGAAAAATACAAAACATTAATGAAAGAAATTGAAGGAGACACAACAAACAAATGGAAAAACATCCCATGTTCATGGATTAGAAGAAAATATTGTTAAAATGCCCATAATTCTCAAAGTTATCAAAGATTCAATGCAATTCCTATGAAAATCTAAATGGCAGTTTTTACAGACATAGAAAAAACAATTTCAAATTTATACAGACCAACAAAAGACACTCAATAGCCAAAGCAACCTTGAGAAAGAAGAACAAAGACAAAGGCATTATACTTCCTGATTTTGAAATATATTACAAAGATATAGCAATCAAAACAGTATGGTACTGGCAGAAAGACGAACATAAAGACCAATGGAATGGAATAGATATCCTAGAAATAAATCCATACATATATGGTCAACTGACTTTCAACAAGGGTGCTAAGAATACACAATGAGGAAACAATAGTCTCTTCAACAGGTGGTACTGGGAAAACTGGATATCCATGTGCAAAAAAATGAAATTGAACCCTTATCCAATTCAAAATGGATTATAAACGTTAATCTGAAACTGTAATACCAGAAGAAAACAGTTGAAAAGCTTCATGACATCAGTCTTGGCAATGATTTCACTTATATGACACCAAAACCATAGGCAACAACAAACATAATAAACAAAGGGGACTACACCAAAGTAAAAAACTTCTGCCCAGCAGAGGGGACAATGAACTGAGTGAAAAGGCAGTATATAGAATGGGGGACAAGTTTTGTAAACCATATATCTGATAACGGGTTAATCTCCAAAATAGATAAAGAACTCCTCCTACTAAATAGTAAAAAACCACAAAAAACTAATGACCCAATTAAAAATGGGCTAAAGCCTTGAATAGACATGTCTCCAAAGAAGAAATACAATGACCAACAGGTGTATTAAAAAATGGTCAATGTCACTAATCAAGGAAATGTAAATCAAAATAATAATTAGATATCTCACACCTGTCAGGATGGTTATTATTAAGACAACAACAACAACAGAGACAACAAGTGTTGGTGAGGATGTGGAGAAATTGGAACCGTGCACACTGCTGGTGGAACTGCAAAATGGTGCATTCATTATAGAAAAGAGTATAGAAATTTCTTTAAAAATTAAAATTAGAATTGCAATATGATCCACAATCCCGCTTCTGGATATTTATCCAAATGCACTGAAATCAGGATCTTGAAGAAATGTTAGCACTCCTATGCTCATTTCAGCATTATCTATAATAGCCAAGATGTGTGAAGAACCTAAATATTCATCAACAGATGAGTGTATAAAGAAAATGTGGCATGCAAATACCATTCAGCCTTAAAGAAAAGAAGGAAATTCTGCAATATGTGACAACATGGATGAATTGGAAGGACATTATGCTAAGTGAAATGTGCTAGTCACAGAAAGACAAATACTGCATGGTTCTGCTTATATGAGGTATCTAAAATTGTCAAATTCATAGAATCAAAGAGTATCATGGTAGGTGTCAGGGGTTGAGGGGAGAGAGAAATGAGGAGTTAGTATGCAATAGGTTCCAGTTCTGCAAGATAACTAAGTCCTAAAGATCTCCTGTGCAACCTTGTGCTTATAGTTAACTATACTATATTGTAATCTTTGTTACAATGGTAGATCTCGTGTTAAATGTTCTTTCCACAATAAAAAAGTTGTGTAGGGCTGGGGGCAGTGGCTCACACCTGTAATCCTAGCACTCTGGGAGGCAGAGGTGGGAGAACACTTGAGGTCAGGGGTTCGAGACGAGCCTGAGCAACAGTGAGACCCCGCCTCTACTAAAAATAGAAAAATTAGCTGGGCGTGGTGGTGCTCACCTATAGTGACAGCTATTCAGGAGGCTGAGGCAGGAGGATCACTTGAGCTCAGGAGTTTGAGTTTGCTAGGATAATGCCACAGCACTCTAGTCTGGGCAACAGAGAGAGACTCTGTCTTCAGAAAGAAGAAGAAAGAAGAAGATACATGGTTGGCATATAAGCATGTGAAAAGATGCACAACAATATTAGTTATTAGAGAAATACAAATTAAAACCACAAGACCTTCATACTCCTATTAGAATGGGGGGAAAAACAACTGAAAATATGAAATGGGGCTGTGGATGTTGGCCAATGGGAATGCTCATTCATTGCTAGAATGCAAAATAAATACAGGTACCTGGAAAACAGTTTTACAATTTCTTACAAATTGAAACATACACTTACCATACAACCAAGAAACCCTGCTCAATCCCATTACTACGTATTTACCCACATGAATTGAAAACTATGACAACACAAAAACTTCCATGCAAATGTTTATAGTATCTTTATTCATGATCACCAAAACAGGTAACAATTCAAATGTCCTTCATCAGCTAAATGGACAACTGTGGAACATCTATAAATGGAATACAACTCAGCAATAAAAAAGAATTAACTAATGCCTCACACCACAATGTGAATAAATTGTAAGTGACTTTTGCTGAGTCAAAGAAGCTAAACCCCAAAGCTGCATATCACTACAGTTATTTGAGAGTCTGATAAATGTAAAATTATGGGACAGAGAACAGATTAGTGGATTCCAAGGGCTGGGGGAGAAAGGAGGAGTTGAGTAACCATGGATCACCAAGGGAGTTTCTATGTTAGTAGACCTGTCATGGGTGGTACTGCTGTGATGGACACTTGCCTGAAAATTCATCAGAAGCCACAGACCTTGGCTTGGTGTGGTGGTTTATGACTGTGATCCTAGCACTCTAGGAGGCTGAGATTGGAGGATTGCATGAGACCAGGAGTTTGAAATCAGCCTGGACAACACAGCCAGACCTTGTCTCTGCAAAAAACCACAAAAAGTAGCCAGGTGTGGTGGCACATACCTGTAGTCTCAGCTATTCAGGAGGCTGAGACGGGAGGGTTGCTTGAGCGCAGGTGTTCAAGGCTGCAGTGTGCTATGATCATGCCACTGTACTCCAGCCTGGGCAACAGATGGAGATCACTGTCTCAAAAACAAAACAAAACAAAAAACACACGGAAAAAACAAAAACAACAACAAAACCAAACCCCAAAACAAAAACACACACAGACACACATGCACACACGCACACAGAACTGCACATCACCAAGAATGAACTTAACTCTATTAAAATGAAAAGGTCAAACAGGGTGTGGGTGGTATGCTACTGTGACAAATGATTCTATATTATAGATAAATGTACCACACAATCTTAATGAAAAGAGTGGAGGAAAGGACATTTTCAGTGGATACTTTAAGATTGATGATAAAAAGAACTGTACATAGACACTGAGGCCTAGTTGGTAAATTGTCACAGGGGTTGGCAATTTTAACCTACTCTACATGTATACTACTATCTCAGTGTCTAAGTAAGAAGTTAAAAATAAACAAGGAGCTGGGGAGAAGGCTAGAATGAAGCCTGGGTTAGAGTAAAAGATATCAGGGTGAATTCATATAAACTTTAACATATATATAGATAGATACAAAAACATAGACATAGTAATACAGATTACTAGCATGGGCTAGTAAACATACACTTATCTCTTAGCTCTGTCTGCTTAGTCTAGAAACAGGTATACCAACAGCAGCAGTGATCACACCTGGAGCTCAGATCTTGAATTCTCCAATGAAAGGTACCAGGGTGATGTGGCCCGATTAAAGGACAGGGGAAGAACACAGATCATAAAAGAATGACACAGACACACACACAAAGACTTTATATGACTTGAGTGCCCAATGCACCAGCCACTTTATTTTTATACCCCCCAGACCCAGGGTTAGTTCCTTGTACGTCAGCATCTGAGGATAGCAGCCATAACCGTCAATTTCAGAGTTGTATCACAAGGGAACAATTTCTCATGGTCTCAGACCTCAAAATGGTTACTTGAGGCACCAGCGCCAGACATAACTCAAAATTCAAGGCTGAAATAAGCAACATTAAACAATGCAGCCATCAGAAGAACTTCTTGTGCTCTCTCCTAGTCAGCGGCAGGCCCCCATGATTGTGCCTGTCTTAGGTCATCCCTTCCATGAGGGATCTTAACCGTCTTTGACTACCAACCATCTTATGGGGTCAGACCTTGGGAATGTTCTTCTTATCTTTATGGCCTCCAGACTCCCACCACAGGGGCCCATGGTCTGGGAGCTGGGCAACATTGGCTTATGTGCAGAAACTCAGGCCTCTTGTTATGTCCCAAGGCAGTAACCATGTCTGAAGAAAATACTGGTTACCGCTGCATCATGCAGCACACATACATTATAGGCTATAGTGAATGATTAGTGTAAGGCAGGTAATCGCCGGAATCAGCCCCCAACATCTCCCCCTCATTTCTTTAATTAATAATGATGAACATGTTGAAAAACAGCCATGACGTCTTGCTGTCTTTTGCGCTGTATCTTCTGCTTCATCTTCCAGCACCCACAGATTAAGAATAAGAGACACAACAGCAGCAAAAGGACACCCAGATTCCCACCAATACTACCAAGCATAGTTTTTAATGAAGCAAAGGGATTAACTTGGGATAGTCCATTACCCAAACCAGAGAAAAATTCATCACTGTTAAAATCTGCTAAGTTTTCTTGTAATGTAGAAGTGATTTTTTGCTCTAGCTTTTGGATATCTCCAGTAGTATTTAGACCTCCAATCAACAATTTTCTTAAGGACATCCAGTGTCAGCTACTGTTAAAAGGAATGGGGTTACACAGAATCGAGAGAAATTCCAGTCACAACGTAAAAAGGACTCAGTGGTCAGCACCTGAATATGGTCTCCCAGCCATTGCACAGTGCTTTGCAGCTGGATGACTTCGCCTTCTAGGCGGGAGTCAATTTCCTGCTGATGTTGCCACAATTTATGAGAATCGTCATGCCATTTTCAAACAAAGTCAGCAGTTTGTACAGAATGATGTAAGGCTACTCTGGCAACAGCGGCTGAGGAAGCAATAGCTATTAAGCCAGCTACTGCCATGACTATCAGACCAATGACTCTTTTTGTTCTACGAGCCAAAGAAGTTATTTTATTCAATAGAGTAGTAACCAAAACAGAGTCCCCCCAAGGCCACGAAAGGCTAATGGGCAACCATATCTCTGTACGAGCCTTGAGGATGTATAAACTATGTAAAGATTTGTTAAAAGTAGCCCATGAAGTGAAGTTCACACAAGTAAATAGGGCACAATTACCAGGGTAAGTCAACTTTCCCATAGACTGATTCCAATAAACAGCTCCCATAAGTAGTAAATAAGGATAAGAGACACAAGCTAATAAAGTCTTAGACTGTCGAGCCTGAAGATGCACCCTCGCCCCTCCTTTGTCCTTGGATGTAATATTTCCCTCCCAAACTTTAAGGCATCTGCCGATGGTTGAAAGTTTCCCGATATGTCCCTGTTTTTCTGACCATCCAAATAAGTGGGGTTGTGGTGAAGACAACCCCTCATTTTTCCAAACTACAGGCTCATTGGCCATGGCAGTAATGCCATCACCTTCATCACGCCAACGCAAGGGTCTACCAGAGGACACTTCTTGGAAATCCCCATAGGGGCTTCAATCTACAATATAATGAATTTCTTTTAAAACTTTTCTTTTACATACACTCCAGTCAAAATTGGTAACAGGTGGCTCCAAATGAGGCATAGAACACACGGGTAAGGCAGGATGTCTTTTAGTTAGAATAACAGGTGTTCCTTTAAATTCTTTCATGGATAGTAATACGGTACGGGCTGCAAAAGTTGAGGCATTATACTGCAAGCCCCAAGCCTGCACAGAAGGTGCCAAGCAGTGTTCTCCTGCTCCAAAACATATAGGATAACCTTGAGCATAAGTAGAATAATTAAACACCAAGCAGCCTTCTTCCTTAGGATATGGTGATTGATACTGATAAGGCGGAGGCAGCCATTCAGAATCATTAGTATACACCACAACCTCAGGCTCCCCCCAAGATACCACTTTAAAAAGGGGAGGATAGGGAACATAAGCCCAATATACATGCTGAGCATCAGCAGAATCAGTCTGTCTAACAGCAGAGGGGCAAAAATAAACAAAAAAATAGTAAGGTTACGGATCAACCAGACTGCTAGTGTGACCACCTGCTTCTTCTTTGTCTGTGTTTGGTACGGCATTCTCTTCTCGAGTGGTGTCTTGCTGAGGACACCATCGCTTGAGACGGCATACAGGAACCCACTCACAACTTTGCTCTGTAGAGACATAAGCATATCCTCAATCCCATTGTAGAACTTCTCCCTCAATCCATCCGCCAGTAGGGCAGCAACGTACACAGGATCACAGGCTTTTTGCAAAGGAGGTGAAGAAGCAA
>VBSM01001468.1:877412-893398 GCA_008086735.1 Cheirogaleus medius | reverse complement strand
CCTCCCAGAGTGCTAGGATTACAGGCGTGAGCCACCACGCCCGGCCTCCTTTTTACTTTCATCCATTCCTGCTGAGATTATTTTGAAGCAAATTCAAGATAAATTATTTTCTTTGTAAATATATCAGTATGGATCTCTAAAAGATATCTTCTCTTTTTCTTAACCTTTAGTATGAAAATTTTCAAATAAAATAAGCACCAATATAATTTTTACCTAGATTTATCAGTTAACATTTTTGCCTTGTTTTATCTCCTCTCTATATATACGTTTTATTCTGAAATGTATTTGAAAATAAGTTATACACATTATAACACTTTCCCCTAATTACATTTCTGCTGAATAAGGACATTTACTCACCTAACCACAATACCATTATCATGCTAAGAAAATTTATAGTCATCCATAATATGTAAATCCACTGTACTGTAAACTTTCCCAAAATGAGACAGTATTTTTAAATAAGAAATAACTAGCCAGGTATTGTGGCTCACTGGTAATCTCAGTGAGTGGGGAGGCTCAGGCAAGAGGATCACTTAAGCCCAAAAGTAAGCAATATAGTGAGACTCTGTCTTTAAAAAATAAAATTGAAAAACAAAATTAGGCATGGTGGTGTACCTGTATTCCCAGCTACTCAGGAGACTGAGGTGAGAGAATCACTTGAGCCCAGGAATTTGAGGCTGCAGTGAGCTATGATGGTGCCACTGCACTCCTGCACTTCAGCCTGGGCAACAAAGCAAGACCCTGCTCTTTAAAAAAAAGAAAGAAAGAAAGAACTAAGTTATTATTGGAGGAGGTTGTAGTAAGGAACCATATCCACAAAATATGTACATGTAAATAGTAATCGTTTAAAAATATCTCCCCCTAATTTTTTACTTAAAGCAGTCTCAAACCTGTAGAAAAGTTGAGAGTATAATATAGTGAAAACTTCTCTATACTTCACCTAGATAAGCCAATTATTAACTAATTACCACATTTGCTTTCTCTACTGAGCTATCTATTTTGTACCCTTTTGCTGAACCTTTTGAAAATAAGTTGTGTAAGCATCATGACACTTCGGCATGTTTCTCCTAAGAAAAAGGTTTTCCTTATATTGAGATGATATTATTTAGGGTACACTCCAAATTGAAATTTCTTCAGATGTTAAAAAATGTATTTTTTTCCAAGTCAGCATCCAGTGAATGATGTCACAGTATGTTCAGTTCTCATGCCCTTTTACTTTTCTCTAATCTAGAGCAGATTCCTGCCCTTTTTGTCTTTCCTGAAATTGACATTTTTAGTCTTGAGAATATGAAATTGTCTGATTACATCATCATGGTTGTTTCATGTTAAACATTATTGGCTGGAATACTACAAAGATGATGATGCTGTGTTTTCATTTCAAAGGTATTCTTCCCAACAACTTCACTTACCCAGTGTTTTTAGCATCTATTGATGATACTTGTCTCAATTAGCTCTTATACTGGTGGTTGCAAAATGATGATTTTCACATTTTCTCATTCCTTCTACATTTATTAGCTGGCTTTCTCATACAAAAATGCTCTTATACAGCTGCGTTCATCCCCTTATGTTGTTTTGTCATAAGTTACATCTTTGTACATTGTATGCCCAATAACATAGATTTAAAATTACCATTTATGCATTTGTCTTAAATTCCTTTAGGAAGAAAAAACTGGAGTTACAAACCCAAATACAAAATGCTGGCTTTTGTGCTTATATAGTTAACCTTTACCAGAGATCTTTATTCTTCATACAGCTTTGAGGTACTAAGATCTTTTCATTTCAACCTGAAGGATTCCATTCAATATAATATTTGTTTCCTGTAAGGCAGGACTTGTAATAATGAACTCTCTCAACTTTTGTTTATCTGGAATGATATCTTAATTTCTCTTTCATTTTTGAAGGATAGATTTGCCAGTTTTACAATTCTTAGTTGGCACTTTTTTTGGTTTTGTTTTTCCCTCTTATAGTACTTTAAAGATGTCATCCCACTGCTTTCTGGCCTCCATGGTATCTTTAACATTCATTGTTTTTATTTGGCTTTTGACAGTTTGACTGTAATGTGCCTTAGTGAAATCTCTTTGAGTTTTCTTCCTTGGAGTTTGTTGAGCATTCTGGACATAAGATTTGTGGCTTTAATAAAGTTTGGGTAGTTTTTAGTCATTATTTCTTTAAATATCTTTCTGCCTCTTTCCCTCTTCTTTTGGGACTCCTGTAATGTAAATGATAGCCCACTCAAAGGTCCATTAGGATCTATTCATGTTTCTTCTTCTTTTTTTTTTTTTTTTCTGTTCTCCTCATACTAGATTGTTTCAATTATTCTGTTATCCAATTCATGAGTCTTTCTGTTGCCTGCTCAAATGGGCTGTTGAATCCTCTAGTGAATTTTTTACTTCGCTCATTTTACTTTTCAGCCTTAGAATTTCTATTTTTTAATATATAACTTCTAAGTTAGTTTATACATTGTTTTCCTCATTTCCTTTAGCTTTTAGTCCATGATTTTCTTTACCTTTTTGAGCATATTTAAGACAGTTTATTTAAGGTCTTTGTCTAGTCCAATGTTGGGGCTTCCTCAAGGAGGGTTTTTTTTTTCCTTCCAGTGGGCTATATGTTCTTGTATTTTTGAATACCTTTTACTTTTTTGTTGAAAACTAGACATTTGAATAATGTAGTAACTGGAAATCAGATTCTTACCCTTCCCCAGGGTTTTCTGTTTTTCATTCTTGAAGGCTGCAGTTATCTATTTGTTTAATAGCCTTTCCATACTATTTTCGTAAAGACTGGTTTCTTCGTTGTGTGTGGTCTAAGTCTCTGTTTCTGGGCTTGTATTGAGCTAATGTTTTTACAGAGATTTTGTTGAATACCAGTTGCTAAAAAGAACAACAAACAAACAAAAACCCCACTTCTCCCCATGTTGGCAGCTTGGCTCTAAGCTGAGGTGCTCGTCAATGCTTAGCCAGGCTGTTTACAGCCCGCTTTAGCCTTCGCATCCTGATCACGCTGAACATAGAGGTCTGCCAGAGGTGAGAGCTTAGGGTCTTCTTAAGGCTTGTGGGTTTCCATCCTGCCCTGGGTATATACATTGCTTTCCACATTCCCTAGTATCTGGGATTTTTTGAAAGCTCTGACTTCCCAAAGAAGCTTTCCCCCGGTTTTCATCCCAGGCTTTAGGTAGCATACTGTATATCTCAGCCATAATCTTTTGCCCCAGGTGGCTGCAGATATTTTGTTCCCCTTACAGTATTTTCAAACAACGCCTGTTTCCTTTCTGCCTTAAGTGAGTTCTGAGTTAGGTGAAACAGAGGTGAGCATCTTACATCTGTTCTTCAGGTAGTTCCCACACAGGTTAGAACAGACAAACACAGTTCTTTGTGAATAAGGTCTGCTGTGATCCCTCCAGAATCAAGGACCAGGGTCCCACACTTGGAGCATGGGCTGCCATCTCAAGGCTGCCACCAACCAAGGAGGGTTGGGTAACCAATGAGGGTTGTGGCAAGTAGAAATACCACAAAGCTTTCCTATCATTTTGAAGCTGTCTTTTTCTTGATTCAGCATTCACTTGGTTGCAGTGAGCCTTTGACTTTCTCGGAGTTGTGACAAAGTTTATTCTGACAGTTCCTGCTTGTTGTTTGATGTCTCTGTGAGGGCCCTGAGCTTCATGCTGCCCAATTCTCCATTTTGCTGGCATCACTCCACTTCATTAATCTTGTCCTCTTATTTGTTCAGTAGTTTATACTAATAAACTTTTTTGCTTTAGGAGAGTTTTAGATTTATGGAAAAGTTGTGAAATAGTATAGAGAGTTCCCATATACATCCCTACAGACATAGTTTCTTCTATTATTAACATCTTAATACAGTACATTTGTCACAACTAATGTGACAATATTGATTTATTAAGTAATGACTACTTTATTGAGATTTTTAAATTTTTCCTTAATATAATTTTTCTATTTCAGGATATCCATATTCTACTTAGTTATCTTGTCTCCTTAGACTCCATGACTGGAACAGGTTCTCGGACTTTCCTTGTTTTGATGACCTTGACAGTTTTGAGAAGTATAAATCCAGTGTTTTGTAAAATGTTGCAGTTGATATTTTTCTGCTGTTTTTCTCAGGATTAGACTGAGATTAGAGTTTCTTAGAGGAAGACCACAGAGGTAAAGTGCCATTTGGTTACATCATCATATCAAGGGAAAATGCTATCAACGTGACTTATCACTGTTGATGTATTACTGTTAGTTACCTGGTTGAGGTAGTGTGGTCACATTTCTTCACTGTAAAGTTACCCTTACTGTTTTCATACTATACTCTTTGGAAGGAAGTGGAGAGTTATATCTCCTTTATGGCAGAGTATCCACATAAATTGTTAGTAATTCTGCACAGGAGATTTGTCTGTTCTCTCCCATTTATTTAATCATTTATTTATATTAGTATGAACTACTCATGGGTAGTTTAGATTTAACCCTTCTAATAAATGTCATTGTATCTCATTTTGGTATCCATAATGACAAATGATGTTGAATGTTTATTCATTGTTTATTTGCTGTATGTATGTCTTTGGTTATGTGTGTTCAGATCTTTTGCACATTTTTCAAGTGGGTTGCTTGTATATTTATTATTGAGTTTTGAGAGTTCTTTTTTATATTTTGGATATAACTCCTTTATTAGACATCTGTTTTGCAAGTATTTTCATCCAGTCTATGGCTTGTCTTCTCATTTTTGTAGAAGGGTCTTTTGGAGAACAAAATATGCATTTGATGCTATAAATTTCCCTATATGTGCTACTTTTTCAGCATCCCACAAATTTTGAACACTGGTATTTTCATTTTTATTTCATTTAAAATATTTAAAAATTCGAGACTTCTTCTTTGGCCTATAGATTATTTATAAGTATATTGTTTAGTTTTCAAGTTTTAGAGGGATTTTCTATCTATCTCTTGCTTTATTGGTTTCTGTTCAATTCCATTGTGGTCTGAAACATACTTTGTATGATAGCTATTTCTTCAAGTTCGTTAAGGTGTGTTGTATAAGCCAGAATATGGTCTATGTTGGTGAATGTTCCGTGTGAGTACAAATAAAATGATAGAATGTGTATTTTATTTATTAGGGTGGGGAGTATTTTATAAATGTCAGTTAGATCAAGTTGATTGATAGTGCCGTTCAGGTTATCTATATACTTACTGATTATCAGCCTGCTGATCTATCAGTACTGACAGAGGGCAGTTGAAGTCTCCAGCTGTGATGTAGATTTCTAAGCTCTCCTTTCAGTAATATCTGTTTTTACATTATACATTTTGACAGTCTTTTGTTAGATACATACATGTTTCAGATTTTTTCTTTTTCTAATATGATTTTGAACCCATCTAATTAGCTCTTAATTTCAGATATTTTATTTTTCAGCTCTAGAATGCCCATTTTATGCCTGTATGTATATATGTATGGTATATGTTGGTGAATGTTCCATGTGAGTACAAATAAAATGATAGAATGTGTATTTTATTGTTTAGGGTGTGTGTCTGTATATACATGTATAATAAGTCCTCAAGACCATACCCAGGTTTAATGATTCCCTAGGATGACTCAGCATATAGTGAAAAGAGACAAAGCAAAATCAGCAAGATTCTAAGAGTCTTCTCCCAGTGGAGTCTCACAGAACACACTTAAGTCCTCTAACATATGACAACACATCTGAAATGTGTACCAGGGAAGCTCAGTAGACAGTTGGTGTCCAGAATTTTGATCAGGGGCTGATCACATAGGTACTCTTGGCCTGGCACATACCAAAATTCTAGACTCCCAGAAGGAATGCACATATTTGGAATAAACCATATTGTTTACACAAACAGTTCAGGCTCAGTGAGCCATTCTTATCAGAAAATTGTAAGAATCCCCCTGAAATCCAAGTTTCCAGATGCCAGTCAAACATGATCCCTTGCAGCAGACCTTTCAAAGGAGAGCAGTTTCAGGCCTCCTCTGTTAACCCTTTTTCTGTACGACACACATACCAGACACTGTTAAAATTCTCCCATCTTCTTGTTTATTTTCATATTTTCCTTTGTTTTATGGAACATATTAATCATGATTCATTTTGAAGTTCGTGTTTGTTAATTACAGTGTCTGGGTACCGATGTGTCTGCTTTTATAATCTATTTTTTTTCTTGGTCCCTGTCTCTTTACATACCATGAAATTTTTTACTGGATGCCAAATATTGTGTTTAAAACCAAAAAAAATTGTTAAAGGCTCCGGAAAATGATCTCTTCAAGCTGAGAGGATTCATTCATTTCTCTAATGGGCAGATAGACTGCAGGGCAGTCACTTTAATCAGTCATGTGTTGAGTGTGGTCAGAGCCTGTGCCATATTCATCTCAATCCCATTTATTTTAACAACTGAAAGTGTTAACTTCCTTGATGAAACTTGATAATGTAAAAGATAATGTGAAAGAACTGACTTTTCCTCTGTAACTCCAGTCTACCTTTTACACACTGCTAGCTCCTACAATGTCCAGTTTAATAACTGTGAATATGTATTTCTTCTTATCAGGTCATAAGCACTTCGAGAACAGGAACCATTTTGTTTTCATCAATAGCATTCACAGCACTGAGGACAATTCTAAGCCCTTAGTGGAAACTCAATTTGTACAAGATATTTTGTATTATTCTTTTAGTTATTTATTTATTTTTGAGACAGAGTCTTACTCTGTTGCCCGGGTTAGAGTGCCATGGCGTCAGCATAGCTCACAGCAACCTCAAACTCCTAAGCTCAGGCGATCCTCCTGCCTCAGCCTCCCAAGTAGCTGGGACTACAGGCATGTGCCACCATGCCTGGCTAATGTTTTCTATTTTTCAGTAGAGACAGAATCTTGCTCTTGCTCAGGCTGGTTTCAAACTCCTGAGCTCAAACAATCCACGCACCTCAGCCTCCCAGAGTGCTAGGATTACAGGCGTGAGCCACCACGCCCAGCCTGTATTATGCTATATAGTATAGCACAAAGGGAGGTATCCTATATGTCATTTTTCAGTAAACTATAAAGAGATTAGTTCTCTTAAATCTTTTCTACATTATTTAGTTATGACTACTTCATATAGAAAAGGAATATACTGTTACAGGAACAAGTGTCATTCACGGATGTATGTGTGGACTTCACCCAGGAAGAATGGTCTCTTCTGGACCCTGCTCAGAAGATATTATACAGAGATGTGATCCTGGAAAATTATAGCAACCTTGTCTCTGTAGGTAAGGATTTTTTTCCCACATGGCTGCCAATAGCATGCATTTCTTAGTTGCTCAAACATATGAATGCCCTGTAGTTTTCTGATTTGAAGCTTGAGATTCAAGGCTCTAAGATGACCAATACCTTTTGGCCCCCATAAAGAATGTCCTCTTCCCTCCTCAGGGATTTGTTCACTTGTGTACCTTCCTTGAGCTCCTGGAGCTGTATCTTTCTTCCCTATAATTTTTTTCAGCGTCCCTGAAGCCAAGCTCTTTAGCCCCAGTCCTGTGTTATTTTCTTTTAACAGGGAATTGTGTTACTAAGCCAGAAGTGATCTTCAAGATAGAGCAAGGAGAAGAGCCCTGGATCTTAGAGAAAGGATTCCCAAGGCAGTGCTACCCAGGTGAGTTAGTAAGTTCAAGGCAGATGAATGCCAGAGGAAATTAGAACATAGATCATTGGTTTAGGGTTTGTCACCTTTGCAATATTTTTAAGAAATTTCTACTTTTAGTCTCAGACCTTTGGAAATAATGAGGGATACTTGGCCCACGTCCCTGTTACCTTGTCATTCCTCCATACCTTACGCTCACCATAATGCTTTTCCTTTTTCTTCGACATTTTCAGAGTGATTTACCTCTTAGGCTTACTGGGCCACATATGGTCTTGGTTGCTGTTGCTACTGTTCGTTTTTCTTCTTGTTTATTCCTCTTCTTCCTTGTCTTCCTCTTTCTCCTTCCTCTTTCTTTCCTTCCTCTTCCCTACTGCTACTTCCATCTTTTTCCCTTTAAAAACGTAAAAACTGTTCTTAGCTCAAGGGCCATTGCCTTGCAGTCATAGTTTGCCAATCCCTTTTCTAGAGTGTGGTTGTATATAGGTGAGAGTAGTCCTGGGACAGTACCACCTTTAGAAGGCATTAAATTCCTCCATTAGAGGAGATTGAGGAGGAACAATCTGCACTACACAAATACCAGAGAGCCTGATTCCCAGGAGTCAAATAAGGTGCATCCTGCTGTCCTACTGCTACCTTAAATGGCAGCAGTGGGCTCACGGTACGAAACCTCTTACTGATCTCTTCATGGTCCCATTGTTATTTTCCATTCAAAACCATCTTCTCCATTTCTTTATATTCTCACTCTTCACTGATATCATTCAAAAGCAGAATTACGTGTTTTCTCATTCCTGACTTGATCTCATTCTTCATTGGTTATTTTTCTTTTTAACCAAATCATTTGATTTATCGTCACTAGCCTGACAAAGTAACCTACAGTTGCTACTTAATGAATGAAAATCTCCTTTCATTGACTATTACATTGTGGTCTTATTCTACCTGTCTTAAAATTTTTTTCTTTCTACTCTTGAGAATTTATATTAAATAAACCCTATCCTATATATTAAATTTTGTTTATGTTTTCTCATTTATCTAAAATTTTCATTCTTGTTTTCTTTGCCTTTTTTCAGATAATTAATATTGCATGTAAAATGTTTAGACATTGCATGGTGCATGGTAATGGCTTATTGGTGGTATTTCACTTGTTTTAAATTAGAGCTCAATGTTTTACTATAAGTTAAATAGTTCATATTGTATGACTGAATTACTGGTGGTTGTATGCCAAGAACTCAGGCCTGATCATATGGCTGCTGATTAGGGGTTCCCTATTGAGATTTTGTCTCTAAAAGAAAAGGGCCTTTCTTACTTTGCCTAAATCTGGTATTTTGATAATTACTTTGTTGATTATCTGTTGAGCCAAGTTTAGGAGAGGCCATTTTTTCCATTCGATCAGAAAGCATTCTGTGGTACTCTTTCTAAGTGCACATTCCTATTTTTGTCCTCATGTATAATGTAGCTCATCAGGTGCAGGTTGGAAATGATTTGCATGCACATTACTATGAAGAACCATTAATGTACTGCCTCCTCAGTGGGGGCAGAGGAGACAAGACTGTAGTAACATCTGTGAAGAACCAGACTCTGGTCACAACAGAGGCTGTAGCATTGAGCAAGTTATTTATTTTATGTTACAATGACTGGTATGGACAGTAACTTCTTCTAAAGGACAGAGCAAGTGGAGCCATGAAGTGGTAGGGATGCTGTAGATATTATTTGTTTTATTATTGTTATTGTTTTTCTTTTTTATCTCAGAATATTATGGGGGTACAGATGTTTGTGTTACATATATTGCCCTTGCCCCACCCAAGTCAGAGCTTCAAATGTGTCCATGCCGCAGACGGTGCACACCACACGCATTAGGTGTGAATATACCCATCCCCTCCTCCCCGACCCATCCGCCTGACACCCGATGAATGTTATTAGTATATGTGGACTTAAGTGTTGATCAGTTAATACCAATTTGATGGTGAGTACATGTGGTGCTTGTTTTTCTATTCTTGTGATACTTCACTTAGTAGAATGGCCTCCAGCTCTATCCAGGATAATACAAGAGGTGCTAGATCACCATTGTTTCTTATAGCTGAATAGTACTCCATGGTATGCATATACCACATTTTATTAATCCATTCATGTATTGATGGGCACTTCAGTTGTTTCCACATCTTCGCAACCGTGAATTCTGCTGCTATAAACATTCGAGTGTAGATGTCCTTTTTATAGAATGTCTTTTGTTCTTTGGGTAGATGCCCAGTAATGGGATTGCTGGATCAAATGGTAGTTATACTTGTATCTCTTTGAGGTATCTCCATATTGCTTTCCACAGAGGTTGTACTAGACTGCAGTCCCACCAACAGTGTATGAATGTTCCTATCTCTCCACATCCACACCAACATTTACTGTTTGGGGACTTTTTTGATAAAGGCCATTCTCACTTGGGATAAGTGATATCTCATTGTGGTTTTAATTTGCATTTCTCTCATGATTAGAGATGTTGAGCATTTTTTTCATATGGTTGTTAGCCATTAGTCTATCTTCTTTTAAAAGTTTCTGTTCATGTCCATTGCCCACGTGTTGATAGGGTTGTTTGATTTTTTTCTTGCTGATTTTCCTGAGTTCCATATAGCTTCTAGTTATCAGCCCTTTATCGGATGTGTAACATGTGAAAATTTTCTCCCATTCTGTAGGTTGTCTGTTTGCTCTCTTGAAAGTTTCTTTAGCTGTGCAGAAGCTTTTTAATTTGATCAGGTCTCATTTATTTATTTTTATTGTTGCTGTGATTGCCTTTAGGGTCTCTTCCATAAATTTTTTGCTTACACCATTGTCTGTAAGAGTTTTTTTGACATTTTCTTGTAGAATTCTTACAGTTTCACGCCATACATTTATGTCTGTTATCCACCATGAGTTGATTTTTGTGAGAGGTGAAAAGTGTGGATCCTGTTTCAGTCTTCTACATGTGATTATCCAGTTTTCGCAGCACCATTTATTGAATAAGGATTCTTTTCCCCAGTGTGTGTTTTTGTCTGCTTTGTCAAAGATTAGATGGCTATACGAGGATGGTTTTATATCTGGGTTTTCTGTTCTGTTCCACTGGTCAATGTCCCTATTCTTGTGCTAGTACCAGGCTGATTTAGTTGCTATAGCCTTGTAGTATAGTTTGAAATCTGGCAAATTGATACCTCTCATTTTGTTTTTATTGCCTAGAATTGCTTTTACTATATGGGGTTTTCTCTGGTTCCATACGAAGCATAAAATTATTTTTTTCTATAGCTGTGAAAAATGATGTTGGTATTTGAATAGGGATTGCATTGCATCTGTAGATCATTTTGGGTAGTGTAGACATTTCAACAATGTTGATTCTGCTGACCCATGAGCATGGGATGCTTTTCCATCTCTTTCAGTCTTCTGCTATTTCCTTCCTCACCACTGTTTCATAGGTCTCCCTGTAGAGCTCTTTTACGTCCTTAGTTGAATATATTCCTAGGTATTTTACTTTTTTGTAGCTATTGTGAAAGATATTGTGTCTTTGATTTGGTTCTCAGTTTGACTGTTGTTGGCATATAGGAATGCTACTGATTTCTGTACATTTATTTTGTGACCTGAGACTTTGCTCCAGCCTGCTCTTCCCAGCAAGCGCCACCTACTGACAGGGAGGTCATTCTGCACACCCTTTAAGCGTATCTACTGGCTCATCTTACAGGGTGTGGTCGAATCTCACCCACAAACAACACCTACTGGCTCAGAGACTTAACAGGGCGTGTAATTAGTCAAACAAAAATCTAAAGGTAAGAAGCAACGGACGATCCAGATGGGAAGGAATCAGTGAAAGAACTCTGGAAGTGTGAAGAATCAAATGCAAAGCACACTCCCAAAGGGAAACACCAGCTCTCTAACAATGAACATCAACCAAATTCAGAAAACTACAATGACAGAAGAATTTTGAACGTGGATTGTAAGAAAACTCAATGATATGCAAGAAAAAATGGATAACCAATGCAAAGAAACCATACACACACACACAAAAATCCAAGACTTGGAAGAAAAATTCACTAAAGAAATTGAAATATTAAAGAAAAATCAAACTGAACTCTTGGAAATGAAGAATATGTTCAAGGAATTGCAAAACACAGTGGAAAGCATCAAGAACAGGGTAGATCAAACAGAAGAAAGAATCTCAGGGATTGAAGGTAACACCTTTCAATTAAATAAGTCAATCACAGAGATAGAACAAAGAAATAAAAGAGCAAAGCCTAAAGAAATGTGGGATTATATTAAGAGGCCTAACGTGAGAATCATAGACGTCCATGAGGGTGAAGAAGAAAATACACAAGGGTTAGATAAGCTATTTGAGGATATCATAGAGGAAAATTTCCCAGGCCTTGCTAAAAATCTAGATATCCAGGTACAAGAAGCTCAAAAGACTCCTGGGAGATTCATTGCAAACAGGAAGACACCATGACACACAGTCATCAAACTGACCAAAATAACCACTAAAGAGGCCCTCCTATGAGCTGTAAGGCAAAAGAAGCAGGTAAACAACAAAGGAAAACCCATCAGAATAACATCAGACTTCTCAACTGAAACTTTACAACTAAGAAGAAACTAGGGCCCCATTTTCACTCTTCTCAAATAGAATAATGCCCTGCCTACAATCTTGTACCCTGCAAAACTAAGTTTTGTATATGAAGGTGAAATAAAGACCTTATCAGACAAGCAAAGGCTGAGGGAATTCATCAAGACAATACCTGCTCTCCAGGAAGTACTCAAAACAGTGTTACACATGGATGAACACAATAAACATTCAGCAATGTAAAATCATCCAAGAGCTAAAGATCACAGGCCAGCTACCACAATGGCTCAAGAGAGAAAACAAAGCAACAAAGTTCAACTCGACAGGATGAACAGAAATCTATCCCACTTATCAATTCTCTCAATAAATGTGAATGGCTTGAACTGCCCACTAAAGAGACATGGGCTGGGTGAATGGATAAACACACAAGCCAAGTATCTCCTGTCTTCAGGAAACATATATAAACCACAAAGATGCATTCAGACTCAAGGTGAAGGGATGGAGAACAGTATTTCGAGCAAACAGAAGCCAAAAGAAAGCTGCCATGGTGGTTCTGATTTCAGATAACTTAGTCTTCAAATCAACAAAAGTGATGAAAGACAAAGGAGGGTCACTATATAATGTTAAAGGGTACAAAACAACAAGAAGACATAACAATTCTAAATATTTATGCAGATAACTTAGGTGCACCCAGATTCATAAAGCAAATCCTACTTGATCTAAACAAATTGATAAACAGCAACACTATAATAGCTGGAGACTTCAGCACCCCTCTGACAGAACAGGACAGATCCTCCAACCAGAAAATAAACAAAGAAACAATGGACTTAAACAGAACTCTGGAACAAATGGGCCTGACTGACATTTATAGAACATTCTACCCCAAAACCACTGAATATACATTTTTCTCATCATAGGACATTCTCTAAGATTGACCATATCCTAGGCCACAAAGCATGTCTCAAAAAATTTTAAAAAATAGAAATTATACCTTGCATCTTCTCAGACCATAGTGGAAAAAAATTAGAAATCAACTCCAACAGAAACTCTCTTCTCTACACAAAGTCATGGAAACTAAACAACCTTCTGCTGAACGATTATTGTTTAAGGAGGAAATCAAAATGGGAATCAAAAGATTCTTTGAACTAAATGATACAGGAGACACAAATTATCAAAATCTGTGGGACACAGCTAAAGTAGTCCTGAGAGGATTATTTATATCCATAAATGCCTACATCAAAAAGAGAAAGATCACAAATTAACAGTCTAGTGAATTATCTCAGAGGACTTGAAAAGGGTGAGCAACCCAACCCCAAACCCGGCAGAAGAAAAGAAATAACAAATATCAGAGCGTAACTAAATGAAATTGATAACAAAAACTATATGGAAGATTAATAATACAAAAAGTTGGTTCTTTAAAAAAATGAACAAAATTGACACTTCTCTGGCTAGATTAATGGGAAGCAGAAAAGAAAGTACTCTAATAAGCTCCTTCAGGAATGAAAAAGGAGAAATTACAACTGATGCCACAAAGATACAAAATATCTTATATGAGTACTAGAAAAATCTATATGCACATAAACTGGAAAATGTGGAGGAAATGGACAAATTCTTAGAAACACACAGGCTCTCTAGGCTCAATCAGGAAGAAATAGAATTCCTGAACAGACCAATATCAAGTACCGAAATTGAAATGGCGGTTAAAATACCTTCCTATTAAGAAAAGTCCCAGACCAGGTGGTTTCACGCTCGAATTTTACCAGACCTACAAAGAAAAACTGGTGCCTATCCTGCAGAAATTATTCCACATTGAGATGAAAGGAATCCTCCCCAACACATTTTATGAAGCCAACATCACCCTGACACCAAAACGATGAAAGGACGCAACATAAAAAGAAAACTACAGACCAATATCCCTTATGAATATAGATGCAAAAATTCTCAACAAAATCCTAGCAAACCAAATTCAGGTGCTTATCAAAAAAATAATCCATCATGACAAAGTGGGCTTCATCCCAGAGATGCAGGGATGGTTCAACATATGCAAATCTATAAATGTAATTCACCACATAAATAGAAGCAAAAACAAAGACCATATGATCCTCTCAATAGACATGGAAAAAGCATTCGACAATATTCAACACCCTATTATGATAAGAATGCTTATTAACAAAATAGCCATAGATGGGACTTAACTAAAAATTATACAAGCCATATATGATAAACCCAGAGCCATCATCATACTGAATGGGGAAAAATTGAAAGCATTCCCACTTAGAACTGCAATCAGATAAGGTTGCCCTTTATCACCGCTTCTATTCAACATAGGGCTGGCAATCCTATCCAGAGCAGTCAGACAAGAGAAAGAAATCAAGGGCATCCAAATGAGGGCAGAAGAGGTCCAACAATTGCTCTTTGCTGATGATATGATCTTATATCTAGAAAACCCCAAAGATTCTGCCATGAGGCTACTGGAATTGATAGTGGTTTTTTTTAATTAAGGGAAGCAGTAGTTCACTGAAGGATGTCCAAGTTCTAAGGAGAGCCAAGGGTGGAATGCTTCTAGTTGAGTGAAAGGTATTTTGTTGGGAATGAGCAATTTACAACAGAGGGTCTAATACCTGGCCAGAGTTGCACAGAGATACTTTTAGTGGACTTGCAGAATATTGGCTTGAACACTTAATGAGAATCAGTTGGTGTAAAGTTTTGTTTATCTTGTTTTGATTTGTTTTTGCCAGGATGATAACTTTAATCTGTTGGTCTTTGGAGCAATGAGCTCAGGACTGTCATTGATTTTTTTTTTAATGTGATTAACATCCCTTGGGGTAGCTACAATGAAGTGTACCCAAGAAGTTTTATGATAAAGTTTATTGAACGTCTTAGTACCATATAGAGAAATATGATCCTTATGGGCCTCACAAGTCTGTAAAAGCCCCAGATGAGGCTAAATGTTAAAGCAGAGAAACCTAGATATGAGAGAGAAACCTAAAAGCAGATTTAAAAACCCAAATGTAGAAGCAGACATAGATAGTAATCAATCTATGAGAGGATGAAGATGTAAACCATGCTTTGCCTCTGCCAAATCTCATATTTCTCAAATGTTTTTTCTATTTTCATATAAAAAACAACTCCCTTGTTGAACTCATTCTCTATGAGGCTCTGTTCTTTGAATGAACAACTCAGAAAATCTCCATCCCCTGTTCATCATGTCTTGAGATTATTTCCTACAGCATTTTAAAAAGTATTCCTTGTCAATAAAATTAAAGTATAGGACATTTCTTTTGAACCTAAGAAGTTGATGTTTTCAAGACATTAATTTGATGTTGATGCATAGAATAGAAAAGAAGCTTGTATTCTGGTGGGAATCCTACCCCAGTAATTGTGTTAGAGGATTAGGACTAACATCTGTTTTGTCTCTACAAAACATAATTCAGCCTCTGAAACCCTTTGCCTACTAATCTTCACTATCACTTTATTCATTGTTTATTGTCTCTGTTGGGCCCACCCCATTCTCTCTGAGTTTTTCTATTTCTGAATCAGCCACTCTGGTTCGCTGTGTTGTGAATTTTATTTCACCTGTTTCTTTCCAGTTTTGAAGGTTATTATAAAGTGTTAAATGTCAGTTTCCCCTCCTGTTTGTATTGCAGCATATTTGTGTTTTCCACTTAAACCAGAAGGATAAAGGAAATATATACTTGAATTCAGCTCATGCCAGGAAACTGAGGCTAAAACAAAAGAGTTGACTGTGTACTGGGGCATTTGTGTAAAAGTTCAATTCCATCAGAAATGTATTAAGATTCATAAGATGTGGTTATTTTTCTCATT
>VBSM01001468.1:858862-877312 GCA_008086735.1 Cheirogaleus medius | reverse complement strand
AATTTTCAGGAGTTTTGTGAGCCAATTATTAAACACAGTCATTATTTAAAATTATACAAACTTATAATTTATTTATATTAAAAACAGTTATTAAATATTCAACACTCATCACTTCCAAATTATTTTGCTACATTTTACTTTTATCTTTGTGATTTAGGTTACTCATATTATTGAATCTGTATGGTGAAAATACTATATCCTGGAGTGCCACTGTACATCTCTTCCTGGCTCCACATTCAGTGCTAACCTGTTGGTAGTTTAATGGGAGTATTTACATTATGGAAACTGGCAAAGTCTATAAATCAAGGTCTTCATTTTCTCAGAGAACCTGTTGTGAAATATTTACCAGCATACCACTGTGTATATATAAAGAAATATATAGCAAATTTAAAGTATAAACCACATACCCATTTTTCTATTTCCTGACATAAATAAATGGCTACAGCCATTATTGCTAAGTTGCCTCTTCAGGAAAGAAGCCAAAAAATGTTTTTGTGAGGTTTTTGACTACCTCTGAATCAGTCCTATTGTAAATGCTACCAGAGTCTTTTTTTAGCTTGGCCAGTATATGTCTTAAGTGAAATATTATTTCACAAAGAACCATATCACATAACCTTTTCTCTGTTTCCTGCCATATATGAATGAGTATGGCCATTATTACTGAACTACCAGTTCAATAAACAAGTCAAACGGTATTTTTTCTGAGGTTTTTGAGCTACCTCTGGGTCAATTGATAATGTAAATGCTGTTAATAAGAATGATATTTACATAAATTATGTAAAGGTTAACATCAGTTATAAATAGTAATAGTTTGCTCTCTACATATAAAAAGTGATGGTATGTAATGAAATGTTCTTTTCATACTTGGTACTTCAATGTGCATCTATTTAGGCATGATATATGTAACTCTAGGTCTATGTAACCCAGAAACTATGTATTTGTATTTAGTATTGTAGAATGTCATATAGTTTCTCTACCTCTTTTGTCCTCTTGTTTCCTACACTTCATTAGAACACCTTGGTCAGCAGTTCTGAGAGACACTGCTCGCCCAATGGCCATTCCCTACGTCTTCCTTGCTGAGCTAAGTTTTATATCTTTGTCCATCCTTCTCCCAGATGATTTAGGGGGTAAGTCCAGATTAGTCACAGCTAATCATGGAAATTCCATTCTAATGCTTTTTTGTTGGGGTGAACCTGTGAGCAATGAGGTGTTGGAAAATATTCTACAATACTTCTGGGAAAGATCTCCCTGAGAATACATTGTCAGGACATGAGAAGACATGAGAGACATGAGAAGAGATTGTCTATCTTCTGCTGGACTTTTTCATGTCTGTATGTGATACTAGCTTATAGTTTGTAGCTCTGAAGGGCAGTAGCCTGAAGACGACAGTGCACAAGGTGGAAAAGCCAGCTCAGAGGTGATGTTGCTGAGCTTCTCAGATCTCCACACTTGCTTTCTACTGAGACTTTGTATTACCTGCGATAATAACTGTCTCTTATTTATTCTTAGGGCTGTCTGATACTTAGAGCTGAAGGCATTCCAGCTGACACAGAGGAAAATTTTTCTAAGTGTTAATGTTCTATACATTGCTTTTGGGGGAAGAATTATTTCTTTTAACAGGTTGATATAGGGATTGCTGTTTGTATCAGCCATGGATCTTTCTGGTGGACAACAGAATTCTCCAACTAAACAGATTTTAATGGCAGACTTACCACAGTGGTGTCTGCCAGAAACAAGGATATTGAAACACCTAGAGACTAGTGTCAGCAGGAAGCCATCACCATTCTGAGGCCTCAAGGGGCAAGGATGGAAGCAGTGTTACCTGAGCCCAGCAAGAGCTGCTGTCATGAGGGAAGGGCCACTGTGTCAGAGACATTGTCACCACCAAAATTGTGGCACCAAGTTGCCAGTGCCTCCCTTTTTGTGAACCCAACTAGATGCATCTGCAGGAGAGCCCAGGTGGGTTCAGAGAAAGGTGGAGAGAATCTGGGTAGAGTACATGGAGAATAAGTAGCACGGTGTTTTTCATTTCTATAAAATTCCTATGTAGAACGCTCAGAATTAGAAATAAAGTTATTCTGCTACCTGAAAGTTAAGTGTTTCTCCTTCATTGTGCTTTTGTGTTGGCATAAGGAAATTCTCTTTGGAACCAAGCATTGTGGCAGGTATGTCTCCTTTGACATGATAAAGTAGACATTATTTGAAATTGCACTATTCTTATCTCTGGTGTTCCTTGTCATATGTGGTACAGGTAAGCAGCTTTATTTTCCCACATAGCCAGTTTTCCCTGCACTGTTTGAATAATTCAGCCCTTTGCATGATTTAATATGGCATTTTTATTATGTACTTAAATACGCATTGGGACTATTTGTCTGCTTAATGCAACTTTTCTACATTATTCTATTAATGGAACCTGTCCTTGTGATCACAGGATTGGCATTTACCCCAGCCCTGGCCCCACATTTTGTATTGATCCAGGAATGATCATTTGTTACAAATAGGCCATTGGGAGGTTGTCATAGATCAGATAGTTTGTGGCTTTGTTGCTGCCATCAGTCATATTGAGAAAATATACTTGCGGTGTGATCTATTAAAAGTCAGTCCTCAAAAACACACAAAAAATTTTTTTTGCAAAGGAGATGCAAAAAGTGCTATAAAGAAAAATGAAAAGTCTACAGCCATACCACCCTGAATGTGCTCAATCTCGTCAGATCTCAGAAGCTAAGCAGAGTCGGGCCTGGTTAGTACTTGGGAGACTGCCTGGAAATACTGGGTGCTGTAGGCTTTTTTACTTATTTATTTTTTTTGAAACAGAGTCTCACTCTGTTGCCTGGGCTAGAGTGCCGTGGCGTCAGCCTAGCTCACAGCAACCTCAAACTCCTGTGCTCAAGCGATCCTCCTGCCTCAGCCTCCCAAGTAGCTGGGACTACAGACATGTGCCACCATGCCCGGCTAATTTTTTCTATATATTTTTAGTTGGCCAATTAATTTGTTTCTATTTTTAGTAGAGACGGGGTCTCGCTCTTGCTCAGGCTGGTCTCGAACTCCTGACCTCGAGCGATCCTCCGTCCTCGGCCTCCCAGAGTGCTAGGATTACAGGCGTGAGCCACCATGCCTGCCCTGTAGGATTTTTTTTAATTAAAAAAAAAATGAAAACAGGAAAAGTTATCAGAGGGATGGTGTGATTTTATATAGGAGGGTGTCCTAGTCTGTGTGCATTGCTATAAAGAAGTACCTGAGACTGGGTAATTTACAAAGAAGAGGTTTATTTGGCTCATGGCTCTGCAGGCTCTACAGGAAACATGGCACCAGCATCTGCTTCTGGTGAGGGCTTCAGGGAACTTCCACTCATGGTTGAAGGCAAAGGGGGAGCAAGCATCACATGGAGAGAGACAGACCCTTCAACAGAATGGCACCAAGCCATTCATGAAGGAACTGGCTCCGTGACCCAAACACCTCCCATCAGGAGCCACTTCCAACATTGGGGATCCAATTTCAACAATAAAGTTTGGAGGAGACAAATACCCAAACTATATCAGGTGAATACAAAAAGAGCTCACTGAGGAGGCCACACTGAGGCCAGAGCTGTGTGGATGTTTGGAGAAGTGTATATCCAGCACACATGCATGTGTGACCAACACCTTCACGTGAGCTTCTGCTTTATGAAACATTTACTGTAAGTACCTGCAATATACATTGATATTTTCTTCTGTGTAATACTACATTCTATTTAAAGAAATACTTTTTCACACATACTAAACTGATTTCACTACCAAACATATGCCACGGGGCACTAGTGTTTAAACCAGGATGGGAATTGCTGGGTCATCGGTTTGTACTTTGTGAAATGACTAAGTAATCACTTCTAGTGCCTGCAAATTGTTTTCTGATTAACTCTCTCAAGCCTGTTTCTGGAATTGGGCCTGTCTTCTGCCTTCAACTCATCCTCCCCACACAGTAATTTGAACAGGAAAAGGTTATATAAAGAATTATTAACTGCAACAGGGGATTGGAGCAATGAGGCTAGTAGGAAGTCAAGAGAATTAAAAAGAATATAGGTGGAGCAGCCTAGAGCTGAGGTGGGGGCCCAGGAAGAGTCTCTCCCAGTACCTTCCTCCCCCACTTCATTGGAAGGGCCCAGCCATGGCCCACTGGGTGTCAGCAAAGTCCCTGTGGTGCTTTACCACTGGAACTTGTGGGAAATTCTTCTTGGTGCTAGGGAAAAGGAAGGTATCTCAGAAGAGTCACTCCATAACAAAGCTGCCTGGAGGTGGGCGGCGGGGGAGCTGCTGGCCACTGAACACTGCTGGCCACCATGTCCCTAGGAAGTCACTGTTCTGCAGAAGCCTGGCCAAGGAGAATAGGAGAACCAGGAAAAAAAACCCGCTTACTCCTCAAAGTCTCTCTCTTGCCCTCTACTGACAAAACTTAACATCATGCCTTTGCTAGAGGAAAAATATTTAAAGGACCCAGCTCCACTTTTGCATAGCAGGCAATGAAGAATGAATCTGTGACAGAGATGAAATAAACTGATAATTGATACAGATATTATATAAAACAACAAGACAGAATGAGATCATCCAGGGAATACATACAGATGCAGGAGAGGACTGAAGGCTAAGCTCTGAGGTCTCTCTTTAACTTAAATAGGTCAGTCAGGAGCAGAAACAGCAAAAGTGGCTGCCATGGCACAGCCAGGGTTGTAGGTGGTGTCCTGGGAGCCAAATGAATCTAAGAATAGGAAGAGAGGAGCAGAGAATGTATTGACAATTATTTGGTGAAATTTTGCTGCCAAAGGGAGCAAAGAAAAGATGCAGTTACTGGTATAGGAAATAGGGTCCAGAAGAGTTTGTTCTGAAGATGAGAGAAATAGCTGCATGTTGTATGGTGATGGGAATAGTCCAGTAGAGAGGGTAGTCCAGTAGAGAGGGAAAAACTAATGATGTTGGAGAGAGAATAGACTGGCTGGAGTGACACTGTGGAGCAGTAAGGAATGATGGGATGCAGCAGTCCAGTGCAGGATTCCTTGGGTGGACACAGCAGTGTTTCATCTACAGTAACAGGCTGGCATCAGGGGCAGGAGATGTAGAGGGGGAGTCTGTTGAAGACCTCTCTGACAAATTCCATTTTCTTACTGAGGTAGGAAGCAAAGAAGGGAGAAGTGGAAAGGATTGAAAATAGAGGAGGTGTGAAATTTTCATTTTCATTTGAAATTTTCATTGGGAGATTGAATGACCAGGCAAAGATAGAATTATTATTATTACTTGTAGTCTTATTTTATTTCTTCCTATACCCCGGAGGTGGGGGGAAGAGAGAAGGTGAATGAGAGGGAAAGAGGAAGGGAGATGAAAGAAAGAAAAAGAAGAAAGGAGAAGCCGTATGAAAAATTTTTTGCTATGTCAAAAATAAAGTCAGACCAAGTTAGGAAAAATTTAAAAGCTTGTTGTCATATAAGAGAAAGTATAGAACAAGATCCCGAAAACTTCAAACCAAGTAGTAAGACGCTCCAAAGATAGAATTATTAAAGCGAGGACCGCTGGCATGGTCATGTTTTCCTCTAGCCATGTTTAGTTGCAGTGCTGTAGCATGGAATAGATAGAGAATTGGTTTATCCAGGGCTCTCATCTTGCCAAGCAGATATAATGAGGTGGGTGACAGGGAGGTGGGTGAGTTGAGGAGGTTTGCAAGGGACAAATGAGAATGATTAACCACGGAGTTGAAGCTAGCTTACTAGAGAGGGAGAAGTCATGAAGGGAGGAAGAAACAGAGAACAGGTAGTAAGATGTGGATTGGAGACGCTGGTAAGGTTACCGGAGTTCTGGTTTCAGGGCACTAGAGTGAGAAACGTGGAAAGGTGTGAGGTGGTTGGTCAGAGTGGGATGACGCGGGGGCTGGGGGGGGATTGCAGTCCTTGGACCTGACAAGGTCTAAGGTCTGATCATGGGGACAGTGAGAAGCTAAGGTAAAGCAGAGGACAAGAGTGGGCTACATGGGACCAAGAGGAAGACATTAATACATATTCTGAAAATGTGCCAAGCTTTGTAGGCAGCTCAAGTAGCTGGGATGGGAGTTAGATGAACTCCAAATCATCTCCTTAGGTGAAATGGGCGGAGCTCTGGGAAGGCAAAGCTATGCACGAAGAAAACTGCAAGATCCTGCGTTTCGTCGGGGAAAGCCCCTTTCCCAGGAACAGAGAAAGGCGACACGTTTCAGGCTGGGTCAGAGTTTATCCCTGCAGCCGGAGTCTGTTGATCCGGACAAAACAGGGTGTTAGAGCACTAAAGAATCCGAGAAGCCCCCCAGCTATGTCCTCTTTAAGGATGAGCAAGTGGACCCCCAATCGAGTGATAGCACATTGGGCGAGTCGGGGAACAGGGTGCCCGGGGCTTTCGCAGGGCAGGAACCCAGTGACCCTGGGGCAACCAGGACTAAATATGTCTCCTTCCGGCTTTTGTACTGCACCAAGTAACCACCGCCAGGCCGCAGAGTCGCCCTGGCCATCAGCGGGGACTTGCTGCTCAGGTGTCCCACCGCGGGATTTGCCGTGGGGCGGGTCCCGCCGTTGGCCAGGCCAAGCATGCCCGGGGCAGGACGCCCCGAGAGGGCGAGTTTCCGGTGGCCCACACCGCGCTGACGGCGCCTGCGCCGCACTCAGCCAATCACGGGCCTTCCTTCCGGCTCTCTCCCGAAAGTCGTCCCCCTACCCCGTGGGTCTATTTCTTTCTGCCTTCGTTTCCCTCCGGCGAGTCAGAGCCAAGGTGAATTTCCGTTTCCGGCGGTGTCCATGCGGGCATGAGGAGCAGCGGTTGTGAACCGGGTAACTGCTGCAGGCTGGGGAAGGCGGAGGCTTTGGGGTCCCTGGGGCTGGGGCTCTGGGAGTACGCGTCGCGCGCGGGGAAGGTCCTCCCTCGGTCCTCCCGGACAGTCTTCGCTCCCAAGGAGTGCCTCATGCAGGACAGACATATTTCGTTCCTGCCGGAGGGGTGACGTTGGGAGAGTGGCGGGGTGAATTCGTGCCGAGATCCCGGACTGGGAGGGAAGGTGGTGGGGAGAGGTTTCCTGGCCGGGTTGTCCCAGCAGGCGACTTAGACTCTGAGGCGGATCTGTTGACTCCAAATTGTTCTTTATTTTTTCCCACCAAAAAGAAAGAGAGACACATTTAAAATGTAGTAGAGAAGAAAAATAACTTTTCTGAAATCACACAGCTGTTTAGTTTCAAAGCGTTCGTAGAGCTTAGCTCTTCTAACTCCCTGCCAGTGTTCTTGATACTATGCTGATACATAACGACTTTTTATTTCCGCTGGTGTGTGTTTTTGGGAAGCCACTGACTGACTTCTGTGCTCCAGTAGCACTCTGTAATTTTCCGACGTGGCCCTAACCTCATGTTTTGGAACATACTCATTGGGATTTCCTCCACTAATCAGATCATGGCTGTATCCTTCTTTTTTTTGAGACAGGGTCTTGCTCTAGCTGCAGTGCAGTGGTGTCATCATAGCTCACTGTGGCCTTGAGCTCCTGGGTTTCAGATAATCTTCCTGCCTCATCCTCGAGTAGCTGGGACTACAGCCATGCGCAACCACACCCGGCCTAAAATGTTTTAAATTTTTTATTGAAATTTAAGTTTTAGTTTAACTTAGAAAACCGCTTAAAATGAATTAAAAAGTAACTTAACCGGGGAGAACCATAAATTTCATTTATTTCTTTATGAAGAGATGCTATATTAAATATTAGTTTAACCAACAGGAGTAGAAACTGCTTAATCAGCCCCAATCCCACTTCTCTCTGTTATGCTGTAAATTAGATGAGTTACCTCGTTAGTCCAATTGACATCTAGGCGGGAGGTGTCCAGTGTGGTAGCTACATGTGGCTATTTAAATTTAGAATTAAATTAATTAAAATTAATTTTTTTTTAATTTCCCCAAATACATTTTAAGTTCTCAGTAGCTGCATGTGGTTAATGGTTACTGTATGGAAAAGTACAAGGCCAATCGTGGTGGCACGTGTCTGTAGTCCCCGCTACTTGGGAGGCTGAAGCAGGAGGATTGCTTGAGCTCAGGAGTTTGAAGCTGCAGTGAGCTATGATGACACCACTGCACTCTAGCTGGGGCCACAGAGCAAGACTGTCTCAAAAAAAAAAAAAAAAGTACAGATATAGAATATTTAATCCTTGCAGAAATGGACACTCGTGATGATGACACTTAATATGAGTTCAAAAGTAACTTAACCATAAAGAGTAAATTTAGCAGAGGTAAGTCATCTAATTTACAGCATAACAGAGAGACGTGAAATTGGGGCTGATTAAGCAGTTTCTACTCCTGTTGGGTGAGCAAATATTTAATATATCATCTTTTCATAAATGAAATTTACTGTTTTTCCCCCTGGGTATTGCCCAGATTGTAAAATGCTTCCCCCATTTTCATTCCTTCCCCATTCCTTTAGGTTACAGTTATTTGTGAATTGGTAAAAAGCCACTATGGAGACTAAGGACCAAAAGAAACACAGAAAGAAAAACAGTGGGCCCAAAGCTGAGAAGAAAAGGAAACGGCATCTGCAGCATCTCCAACTTGGAGATGAAGATGATGCTCGGAAGAGAAACCCCAAAGCTTTTGCAGTTCAGTCTGCTGTGCGGATGGCTCGATCCTTTCACAGGTATATGGTGATTCTTCCATTTATTCTTTTTTAAGTGGTAGGAGCCTCTCACAGATGACATGTGGATTTATGAATCTAGTCCAGCTACAAAGGATGTGGAGATGCATGCAGAATGGCTTTCACTAAAACCTGAGACACCTTCCCCATAGGAGCTGCTTTGCCTCCAGCATCCACACACTGGTTGGTGGTTTTTGCCCAAGAGGAAAGAATTTATAGAATTTGTTCCTAAACTTTAAACAATCTCTGTGGTGATAAATGTGCTCTTTCTGTTTTCTGGATATGTTTTATATAGTTGTAATATCAAATACTAAAATTGTAATATTTAATACTAAAATACCTTTATTTAGTGAATCTTTGCCATATGCCCAGCAGTGTACTTTAAACATTTTGAATTAAATTCTTCCAAAGCCTTTTGAGAGTAGAAATTCTTGTCCTCATTTTATGGATAAGAAAACTGAGGCTCAGAGAGCAAGTTACCCCCAGTCATCTTACCAGTAAGTAGGAGAGCCAAATTTAACGCAAAAACCTTTGTCTCAGTGTTTGCCTTTGGTTTTCTTTTAGACTGTTAAAATCAGTTCATAAAACAATTAGATTTAAGGAATGTATAATTAATTTTTAACACTCTATACTATTGAAGTCATCTTGTTATATCGTTACTGAAGACCAGGTATTTTACTTGGGGCCAGAAGTTAACAATTAACAAGTGATTGTACTTGTATATTGTCTATTCTACTCTCTATAATATCAGTACTCATAAGGTTGATACCTTTTATTCTCTTATATTTAAAAGTGAGTTTGCTTTTTTTAATTCTTTTTTACAAATAGGACTCAGGATCTGAAGACAAAAAAGCATCATATTCCAGTGGTTGATCGCACTCCACTTGAGCCCCCACCAATAGTGGTAGTGGTGATGGGGCCTCCAAAAGTTGGAAAGAGCACCTTGATACAGTGCCTCATTCGGAACATTACTAGGCAAAAGTTGACTGAGATCAGAGGCCCTGTGACAATTGTGTCAGGTAAGGGGTGCTGCCACAGAGCTGGTGTGGCAGGTGTTGTTGTCTGAAGGACGTGCGTGTCTTTGTTTTCTTCTTGAGTGGAAAATGTTAAAGTAATATTGTCATGTTACTTCTGTTGTGTTTTTACTAAGTTGGCTGTAGCTTCAGAAAAGCATAGGTTCCTAGAGATAGTGATGTAGATGTATACCTTATTTGTATGCTCTATAACTTTGCCAAGTGTGTTCCTTGGAAAGGCTCAGCAGGCCTGGTCACCATGAGTACATTCATTTAACAGACCATAAGTATCTCTTGTGTGCCAGATGCACCTGCTTGCCCTCACAGAGCCACAGTCTTAGGAAATGGGACAGAGTTTTCTCTCTTTTTCTTGTGAGAATTTGTCTGCTTTGGGAGCTGGTGACCTTTCTAAGCTTGAGGGAAGTTGAAACAGATTCCCAAAATGGCAATAGTAGAATCTGAAATCCTATTAATGGCGATAATGTAGTGGGATTAAAGCTTTACTTTATCTTTAGAATATCCTTATTTTCTTGGCCGTTTATTTTCTTTTAACCATAATTTAGAAATAGTTATTTTTTCATGAATATTCTGTTGCATTAGGTTTGATGATATTTTTAGCTATAGTGAGAGTATGGGAAAATTTGATAAGAGATAAAAGCATCGGCCTGCAGCTAACCAACACGGTCATCATGAAGATTGTCCAGTCAGAATTTTCCCTGTTTGAACACGTATTCATAGACTTTTGATATTATTTTGAACTTGAAAAGAACATAGCAAGATGGAATTTATTTTACTAGTTTTCTCTTATAAAAATGAACTTCTGGCACACTCCTGTAAACATATATGGTGTTTTACTGGATGCAATTAAAAAATGATAAATAGAGTTAATGGATAGAGGTTTTTTCAGGATTTTTTTAAAGTAAAATTTTCATGTTTTCACTTATAGGTAAAAAGCGCAGACTCACCATTATTGAATGTGGGTGTGACATTAACATGATGATTGATCTGGCTAAAGTAGCAGATCTGGTAAGTCAGCAGGGACAGCCTGGGATGTTGATGGAGACTTATAGCAAACAGTGTGATAGATTATTTATCCTGTGTTGAAGAGAAGATAATTTTATGATTATTAAAGGAATGGTCAGTATCATCAGGGATATAATAAATGTGATTGAATTGATAATTATTGTCATCTTAATAAAAATGGAATGTGCACAGTGAAATGTATTCTAAAATCTAAAAGCAAACCACAGGGTGGAGAAAACTTTTAATAAACATAGCTAATTAAAACAGTATGGTACTGGCGTAAGAACAGAGACCATAGACCTTTGGAACAGGACTGAGAATCCAGAGATGAAACCATTCACATATGGTAATCTAATCTTTGACAAAACAGACAAAAATATACACTGGGGGAAAAGAATCTCTTTGCAATAAATGGTGCTGGGAAAACTGGATAGCTACATGTAGAAGATTGAAACTGGATCCCCACCTCTCACCTCTCAAAAAAATCAATTCAAGATGGATAACAGACTTAAACTAAGGCATGAAACCTTAAGAATTCTAGAATAAGATGTTGGGAAGACCCTTTCAGACATTGGCCTAGGCAAAGAATTTTTGAAGAAGACGCCCAAAGCAATCACAGCAGCAACAAAAATAAATAAATGTGATCTGATCAAATTAAAAAGGTTTTGCACAGCCAAGGAAACTATCATCAGAGCGAATAGACAGTCTACAGAATGGGAGAAAATATTTGCTCTCTACACACTGATAAAGGGCTGATAACAGGAATCTATCTAGAACTTAAAAAAATCAACAAGAAAAAAATCAAACAACCCCATCAATAAATGGGCAAAGGAAATGAACAGAAACTTTTCAAAAGAAGACAGAATAATGGTCAGCAAACATATAAAAAAAAGTTCAACATCTCTAATCGTTAGAGAAATACAAATCAAAACCACAATGAGATATCACCTAACCCCAATGAGATTGGCCTCTATCACAAAATCCCAAAACAAATGCTGGCGAGGATGTGGAGAGACAGGAACACTCTTATACTGCTGGTGGGACTGCAAATTAGTGCAACCTTTGTGGAAAAGAATTTGGAGATACCTTAAAGAGCTAAAAATAGAAATACTGTTTGATCCAGCAATAGCACTATTAGGCATCTACCCAAAAGAGCAAAAGGCATTCTGTTATAAAGACATCTGTACCCAAATGTTTACGGCAGCACAATTCACTATTGCAAAGATGTGGAAACAACCTAAGTGTCCGTCAATTCATGAGTGGATTATTAAATTTGCTGTATGTATACAATGGAATACTACTCAGTAATAAGAAATGACAGTGATCTAGCACCTCTTATGTTTTCCTGGATAGAACTTGAGCCCATTATCTGAAATGAGGTATCACAAGATCAGAAGAATGGGCTCCACATGTACTTGCCATCAAATTGGCACTGACTGATCAACACTATGGTGCTCTATAGCATTCTCCAGGGATTAGGGGATTGTGAGGGGTAAACTCACAACTAATGGATGTGGTGAGCGTTGTAGAGGGGAAAGGCGTGCCTCTAATCCTCGCCTGGGTGAGGCAAAGACATAAAATGTAACCAAAATGTTTGTACCCTCATAATATCCTGAAATAATAATAATAATAAAAAGAGCTCACTAACTTATACATACATACTGTGTTTCCCTGAAAATAAGACAGGGTCTTATATTTATTTTTCCTCAAGAAGACACCCTAGGGCTTATTTTCAGGGGATGTGTTATTTTTTTTAAGCACAGTACAACAATCTACATTTGTTCAAATATAGTTAAGTCGTCTTCTGGAACTTCATCATAACTCTCCAAACCCCGAATTCCATCCTTAATTTCTTGCGACTCTATTTCCTTTAGAACCACTGGCCCCAATCTCTCATGTGGAGCAATAGAGCTCTCATGGGGCAGATGAGAAGGACTGCTCGTCGTCTTTACTGCTCCGTGAAGAAATGCATGGGTTGTGCAGATACGCTGCATAGCCACACCCATCACTAGGTCTTATTTTCAGGGTAGGGCTTCTTGTGCAAATGCTTAGAAATCCTGCTAGGGCTTATTTTATGGGTAGGGCTTATTTTCGGGGAAACACGGTATATATAAAATATAATAGTAAATACCATTTCTTGGACCTTTGTTGGCACTGTGCTAACTGCTTTCTACAAATTTTGCTTATGTAACCCCCAGTACACCTATGAGGTAAATAGGTGTTATCTGCAGTTTGTGTATGATGAGATTGAGGCTCCCAGCAATTAAGTGACTTGTGTGAGGATGGGAACCCTGCTCCTGACCGTGACAGAACCTCCATTCTTAATGACTATGATAAAGTACATACATAGATTATCCTGAAGAAGTTGTATCAGTAGAATATCTAGACAGTACTCAACATATGGAAAATGTGCAGCCTCGATTGTGTTTATGGAAATGGTAGCGTTCATTATTTTTGATATTCCATTAACTATCTTTTAAATTAGCAAAAGTAAAGTAAAATAAAACCAAAAAAATTAAGCTATATTGACCTCATTGAAGTGTGGGTGACAGATACCTTTTTTTTTTTTTTTTGATTGAGCTTTTTCTGGAGAGCTGTTTGGTGACAAAGAGCTATAAGTTTTATCCTTTGGCCCAGGAAGGGTCCTAAAATATAAAAAGTAATATAGATTTTAAAGCTGTGTCATTTTAATGTCATAAAACTAAACACTGTTCAAAATTTGACCATGTAATGTTACCATTAGTAAAAATAACTTTTATTGTTACCACAAAGTTGTTAACTTACTAAATCTTGTGTGTTTGAAATAATTGAAATAGTTCAGTGTAGAAGTCATTAGTTTCTCTTCTATGTAAAATATAGCAAGTTTCTAATTTTAAAAGCATACCTATTAATAGAGATGTCTTTTGTCTAAATCTTTTTAAGATTTTAGAAGGGAGTGCATGCATTTGGTAAAATATTCGAATTATACTATGAAGTACACACTATATATGTTTTCTTTTTCCTTGCTCTGATCCCTGGTGTCTCAGTTCTACTCAGAGCAGTATCCTTCCACATATGTAGAAACACATGCAAAACCTTAAAAACAGAAAGTGTAATTTATTATGCACACTGTAATTTATTATGCACACTGTTATCATGCACTTTGCTTTTTTCATGTAATGTATCTTGGAGATGCATAACCAGTAAGTACTATAGCTCAACCTTTTTCTTTTTAATACAGTGTTCCATGACACCGTGACTTAACGTGTCTTATGCTGACTATTCTGCTCTGGGTTGTCATAAAGCTTCCTAAGTCATGACAAAGGCAAACTTAGTACATGGGTTTGAGTGTGTTGTGCATGTGAGTGCATTGGGGGAGTAATACCGATTTAGTTTACAAAGATTGCCAAGTGAGGGACTGTTTGCTACCTTTTCTTCCTGATCCTACAGCCAATTGCTTGCCCCTTGGGACTCTGCAGGATCAAATAGGGTGTCTGGATAGTCTACCTGACCTTTGATTTGTTCCAGCGTCACTAAAGAATTCTGCTTGCTGGCTCCATCTGCAGCAGCAGGTGTGCTTTCTCACAGCACTCAGTTGCTCGCCTTCATGTATTCTGTGGTTTAGGGTGTGGGTATTCCCTAGTTTAGTCAAAGATAGATGTTTCTGTTTCTATTTTTTGTTATTTTTGTTAGCTACAGAAAGATGAGAACAGAGCTGTCTTTAATATCTAAGCTAGAAATCTCCAGGAATCAATTGTGAAATGATTTTGCATATTTGAAGAGTCTTAAATTTTAAAAATTGATTCAATCTGCTTATATTTTCTTGTAGATTACCATTCATCGTAACTTTACTATTTGTTTTTTTTGAATAGCAATCTACCTTTATTATTATAAAGGATAGACATGGTTGACAGTTTTATCACTAACAAATAATAACTATCACTCCCTACTTTAAAACATGATTACCAGTATTTGAAATCTTTTCAGAGCAGGCAGGGCCTGCATTTCCTGGGGCAAGCAACACTTGTTTGACATGATGAGACTGTGCAAGTTTCCAGACCAGTGTATGTTCCCTTCCTCCACTGCCAATTACAAGTACTCGGGCTGCCATTGCTGTCTGTAAAGCAGAAATTCAAAAGGAAAAAAAAAACCAGCCCGGGTGGCCACACCACTCACACTTAACTTTACTATTTTTTGACTTAATTCTAAACTGGTGGCCCTTAAAAAAATTATCTGAGCAATTGAATTATACAAATTAACATATAAGATAGAGCTTTTCCATTATATTCCCATTAAAAAACAGATTGAGTTTTTTTAAGGAAGATTGAAACAAAAGATTGGTTTTTCTTTACTTTTTAATATTTTTCATTGATTATCACTTCACATTTTTTTTGAATGTCAGAGACCTATTATTTGGTTTCCTTGTTTGAAACTTGTTATTGGCCTTAAAAGACCTTACAAAAAACTTCATTTCTTGAAGTCAGAATTCTTAAGTAACAGCCAAATTAGACAAAGCTTTTTCTGAGTTATTTCTCATACATCTGTGTTCTTGAAATGGAAGTTTATATCCTTGTGGGCATTGTCTTATGGTTGCTTTTTAGGGCAAGTCAGGGGTGGTGATTTCTCTGTCGGGGTGATGCCTAGGTAGTCATTTGGTTTAGACTCTGGAGCAAGAGTTGGCAAACTTTTTCTGTTAAGGGCCAGACAGTAAGTATGTTAGGCTTTGTATATCATGTAGTTTCTGTTACAGCTACTCACCTCTGCATTTGTAGTGCACAAGCAGCCACACGTAATATGCAAATGAATTAACATGGCTGTATTCCAATAAAACTTAAGTTAGAAAAGCAAGTAGTGGGCTGGATTTGGTCCCATTTGCTGACCCCTGGTCTAGATTTTGTGTTCTGTTTTTAGGTGCTGATGCTTATAGATGCCAGCTTTGGGTTTGAAATGGAAACATTTGAGTTTCTAAACATCTGTCAAGTTCATGGCTTTCCTAAAATTATGGGAGTTCTCACCCACCTAGACTCCTTCAAGCATAATAAGCAACTGAAGAAGACAAAGAAGCGATTAAAACACAGGTTCTGGACAGAAGTCTACCCGGTAGGAAGAGAAATAATTATTGGATACTAACACTATAATCCTTTTAAAATAGAATGAAGACACATTAATAAACATCTCTGTAGGATTCACCTCTTAAGTTTCCTTTATGTATCTATTCACAGTTCCTGTAGCAGGCAGTGTTGGCTCTATTTTGGGGTGGTCATTTAACCACTTCGGTACGAGCATCGACTATAGTCGATAGCCACAGATGAACGCGCACAGCTGAGCGTCGACTTTAGCCAACAGCCGTGATATGAAGGCGCACAGCTGAGCGTCAACTTAAGCTGACAGCCGTGATATGACTTTTCTAATTTTTCATTTATCAAAATAAAATTGTGAGCATTTAAAAATAACATTTAAAAACATTTAAAAATAATGAAAACATATATGTATATGTTACCTATTCTGATTTACGTTACAAGTAAAGCTGCCTGTAAAGTAAAACAAGCTTTCAGTGCTTTAAAGCTTTCCTCATCACACGAGCAAAATGGATTCGTCATCAATGCACAGCACAAACTACCGTGCTGACTGTGAGTGGGCAAGGTTTCGTGGCTGGTGAGTGCCGTGCCGAAGTGGTTAATAGAGTATGTCAGAATTTCCTCCCAGTTACAGGATTAGGCATTGCTACTCTTCCCAGCCTTCTGTGCCCACAGAACCTTTGCTGTGCTCAGAAGCCTCACTCACCTCCCAGCGTCATGCACAGGCTGATGCCACTGCTCAGCTGGAGAGCATTCTACCCCTCTGAGACCCTAACAAGATAAGTCCTAAAAGAAACCAGCAGGGCTCTGGAAGCATCTGGATAGTGGCTTTGCTAGAAGTCTCCCTTCTTAGGATTGCTTGTTATTTAGGAGCTTTATTTTGGTTCAATATTAACAAGAATTTAATAGAAATTTAATTTTAAGTTTTCTTTTAATATTTAGGGTGCCAAGTTATTCTACCTTTCTGGAATGGTACATGGAGAATATCAAAACCAAGAAATCCACAATCTGGGCCGTTTTATTACAGTTATGAAGTTTAGGCCTCTCACATGGCAAACTTCTCACCCTTATATCCTGGCAGACAGGTAAAAAATGGTTGTAAAGTTTTCTTCCTGGCACATATATATCAAAGCTGAAATGGTTAGAAAAAGAACAATGATAGCAATTATTTTGTGCCTATTTGAACAGTGTGGGAAGTGTAGTTGATGGAAAATGTCTACTTATATAATCACTTAAAGGTACTGTGCCTTTGGGATTAAATCATTTATGCAATATTTAGGAAAATGGGAGGATTTTGAAGCATTTAAGATTATAGAATGTGTCCCCATCCTACTTTCAACCTTAGCTTTTAGTGACACTGTCTTTGTGCCTTGGCGTGCGAGTCATTCAGATACGCCTTGACTTTCCTTCCTTAGTGCTTTTCCTTAAGTGGTTTTCTTAGCTCGGAGTACTCTTCCTCCACCTGCTGGAATCCAAGCCACACTAAAAAACCCCAGGTCACAGGCTGACCCTCTTCTATAAAGGGATTTTCTGAATTTGTTCTTCGCCCTTTCTTGACCCCAGGTGGCCATCATTTCCCTTTCTGGTGACTTATGGAATGAGACACATCTGTGTGTTTGCTCTTCTTCCTCTGGTGGAAGGTGAACTGTGCTTCCTTATTTCTCTATGTTCTAGTTTTCTAAACAACATGCTTACTGAACAAGAATATGACATGAGTCACTAACACACGAAGGGAGGTATAGGAACTTCCAACATTCATTTCTGCCATATGATTTTTCTAGGATGGAAGATTTGACAAACCCAGAGGATATCCGAACAAACATCAAATGTGACCGAAAGGTGTCTCTTTATGGTTATTTAAGAGGAGCACACTTGAAAAATAAAAGTCAAATTCATATGCCAGGTATCCTCTTGTTGTAAAACATACTAGAAATACATGTAGAATTCTTGGGGTGGCTTTTTTTTCTTTTTTGTTTCAGCATATTATAGGGGTACAGTGCTTAGATTACATATGGCTTTTAATAATTTCTTAGGAAAACTGAAAAATGACCAAACAAGAGAGAGCTGCCGTGCTGGCGGTTATAAAAGTAACCCAGCCATGTGTCGACCTGCAAAGGTGTTGAGTGGACTGAATCCCCTATTCTCTGACTATGGTGTCATCCAGCTAGAGAGGCACGGTTCCAGTATTGCATGATGTCCTTTTTTCGCGCCATGGCTTAAGCCTGTGACCTATGGGGCATTTTTACCAACAGTTGATGCTTGTTGCTTTCTTGTCAGCTAAAGCTGGCTTCCTGGGTTCTGTCTTTCAGGTGTAGGAGATTTTGCTGTGAGTGATGTCAGTTTCCTCCCAGACCCCTGTGCTCTTCCTGAACAACAAAAGAAGCGCTGTTTAAATGAGAAAGAGAAGCTAGTTTATGCACCTCTCTCTGGAGTTGGTGGTGTGCTGTATGACAAAGATGCTGTCTATGTTGACCTTGGTGGCAGCCATGGTTTTCAGGCATCGGTGAGATGGGAGTCTTTGCTCTGAATTCTCATCATTGTTTCCTAACCTGTTTTTTTATTATTGAAAATAATGTATTCAGCCTTTATTTATTGAAGCTTTTCCTCTTTATTTATATTTGTAATAAAAGCACATATGCATATCAAAAATATACAGAATATAATGAACACTTTATTGTAACAGAGTACTTCTTTTTTTTTTTTTTTTTTTT
>VBSM01001468.1:840761-858762 GCA_008086735.1 Cheirogaleus medius | reverse complement strand
TTTTTTACCTGGAGCCACGCCCAAGAAGTCTTGAGCAAGTGGACTCCCAGAGTACTTCTTTGTATAATAATACTTCTGTACCATGGTAGCAGAAAGTCAAAGTCTAGTCCTCCATGCCTCTCTGATCCATGGCTCCCAGCGTGGGCACTGTGGCGTACATGTGGCCTGTGTCTCTTTATACAAAATCGGTGTTTTCCAGCTTTTGTTGGTCTTTTCTCTTTTTCTCATTGTGCTTTTCTATTCAGAATGGTTTCATTCTGCTTTTTAAAATGAACTTCGTATTTTTATTTCTTAATTCTGAGTGAGATTTTATTGGGCTAAAATGATATTTTAAAATGCTAGAAAAGCTAGCATTTCTATAGCATTGGGACCTAAGATTTTTTTAGGTTAGTATTTAGGTTATGAGGTTACATACTCAATGTACTTTGTAAAAGTTTAATGAAGAGGGAGATAAATTTCAAGCTTTGTTGTAAGAATTTTCTTCTCTTCTTTTTGAGACATTAACAAAGGTTCTCAGGAACTGTGTTTAGGATAATTTTGAGAAACATTGAAACCCATGTGTTCCTCCAGAGTGCTAGTGCGTTCCTTACTTTCCCTTTCTTGGTGGCCTTGACAGGACGAAGCAGGGCCCACTCATGAGCTGGTCCAGAGTCTCATCTCCACCCACTCCACCATTGATGCCAAGATGGCTTCAAGTAGAGTGACACTTTTTTCTGATTCCAAACCACTGGCGTCAGAGGATATAGATAACCAAGGGTAAGTCTGTTTTTTTTCTGTTTTTAATAACAGATACTATATTACAGAAGATTATATCACCCATAACTCTGCTATCATAACAAATCTTGGTGGGATTCACTCTAGATTGTTTTGCTTTGCATATACATGTGTTTCTTAGAGTCTTTCACTTATGGAACATTACATTAGAGTATTTTTTCTAAATAAAATAAAGGATTCAGTTTTCAACAAACCTAAAATATTCCTCAAATACCACAAAATCTTTTCTATAGGTTGCTTTTTGTTTCTCGTGAAACCTGACGCCACTGGCTTTCTTTTGAAAAGTGGCCAAAATATTAACACTAGAGCTTATTTAGGTGACTGTCCAGAAGCCACATATCTTGTTTCTGAAAGTTTTATTTAGATTATATTATAGTATCTCCTGTGGGTAGATTTCCATTGATGTATGGCATATATGAATTATTTTTTAGTCTGGGTTGGAATTATACATAATGGATGCAAAACATTGGTTTTATTGTATTGGTTTGTGACTCCCAGTAAAAATCAATTTGAAGATGATTGAGATTATCTAGCATGTAATTTGTTATAATGTGCATAAACTACTTAGCATGATGCCTTACAGACAAGAAGTATCCACTAAAAGATCATTATTATAATCAGTGTTATTAGCTGTTTTCATTTTTGTATATTTTTCTAGTCATTTTTGTCTATATGGATACTCTCCTAACATAATTAGTTATAATATATGGTAAAATTTTTTCATCTTTAGCATTTCCTTTTTTTATACAGTGTTTATATAATCATCCTTTTGTTATGGGTGTATTCTAACTTATCCATTTCCTTATGGCGCAATTTTTAGTTTTTGCTAATTGATGTTTTCGTAATTTTATACATAGTGCTACATTAAGTTTTTATTTCAACCTGTGGTTTTAGCATCTTTTTTTTTTTTTGAGACAGGGTCTCACTCTGTTGCCCAGTCTAGAGTGCAGTGGCGTCATCATAGCTCACTGCAGCCTCAAACTCCTGGGCTCAAGCAATCCTCCTGCCTCAGCCTCCCAGGTAGCTGAACTACAGGCATGCGCCACCATGCCCGGCTAATTTTTCTATGTTTAATAGAGACAGGGTCTCATTCTTGCTCAGGCTGATCTTGAACTCCTGAGCTCAAGCAGTCCTCCTGCCTCGGCCTCCCAAAGTATTAGGATTACAGGTGTGAGTCACTGTACCCAGCCACCAAGATCTTTTGCTTCACTTCCTCCTTTATTTCAGTATCACTGTTGATTAATGGCCTTCTGTTTCATTCTGTGTGTCATTATTCTTTCTGATGCCTACATTGTCCCAGATTTAGCTGTGGGAGCCCTTAGGTTGTCTCATGTGTCCTTTCAGCATGTCCCCATTAGTCTTTGAGCTGTTCTTGCTTTCTAACACAACAGGGTGATCTGAGCTTACTTTGTCCTCTCTCTGCTTTGGGCCTGGAGTCAGCCAATTTCTCTTAAGCATCATGCATTTCCAGCTTGGAAATTAATCAGCCTTCCAAAAGATCTACTAAACACTTCCCTTCTGAGCAATTTTTTCTAAAATTGGATTAAGAAAGGTTGATTTCTTTATTTTCTGTAAGCTCTTTTGAAGTATGGTGTTAGGGAACTAAGCATGAGTTTGCTTATTAAGTGTTGGAATGTTTATCAAATCATTTTTTCTATGCTATGCCATCTTAAACTATTCCTTGACAGTTTTATTTCTTTGTATTTTTATTGACTATATTACCATTTCTCCATTAGCTGATTATTATATAAGTTGAATTATTTTTCATTTACTTGGTAACATAGGCTGTGGATGCCGAAAGAAGAAAAGCAAATGGATTTGAAAAGTGGTCGAGTGCGTCGGAAAGCCATTTTTGGAGATGAAGATGATGAGTCTAGAGATAGTGGTGACGAAGATGATGATGAAATATCTGAAGGTGACAGGTTGGAAAATGACTCTAGTGATAACAAAACAGAAGAGGAGGAAGATGCTGAAATGACTGATAAGTATAAGTACATGGCAGTTAAGGGTGTCAAGCGGCAGAAACTTGAAGAGCTGGAAGAAGACAGTGAGGTGGACTTGCCTGCATTTGCAGATAGCGACGATGACCTTGAGAGAAGCTCCGGGGAAGAAGGGGAAGTGGAGGAAGCTGAAGAAAGCAGTGAAGAAGAGGATGCCACTGCAGAAGGAGAGAGGAGCATTTTAGAGTCGAAGGCTGTTGAAGAAAGTGGTGAAACAGGACTCTGGCCTGCTAGTCACTGCAGCGACCATGTGAATCTGAAGAAGCCTTCGCTGTTAGAAAAAGCAGCTCTCGCCACTTCCGATTCCGGCCACTCTACAGCTGAAGAGGCGTTTGCATCTGAAAACGAATCTGAAGGAAGCTCCTCACTCAGTTCAGAGGAAGAGGACTCAGAAAATGAAGATGTTTTTAGGAAAAAGTATCCAAAACCTTCTCAGGTGGGCAGTGGTCAGAAACTGGAGGCAGAGAACTTAATTGATGAGACCAGTGATATAGAAGATTTACTCAAAGAGGAAGAGGATTACAAGGAAGAAAACTATTCCACAGAAACTGTAGGTATGCTTAAATTTGATTGGCTGCTACTCTAAACTTGCCACTCAAAATGTTGCTGTAAGTGGAATGTCTACATTTGGGGGTCTGCTGTTTTGGGGATTTTGTTAACTGTTCAAATGTTGCATTATGACTATTTTGAAGCAGGAAAGGGGGACAAGTAAACAGACCTAACTGGAGGCTGGCGTTGTCGTTTCAGGTGCCCTCAAGTGGAAGGAAGAACTTTCCAGAAAGGCAGCTGAGGCCTTTCTGAGGCAACAACAGGCAACTCCAAACCTCCGAAAGCTCATTTATGGGACGGGTAAAGAACTCTGGTTCAGAGTTTTAGTTTCTTAGATTATTTTCTGAAAGGGAGATGGAGGAGGTGGTTGGAGGATTGCGATGGTACTTTTGTCATCCATAATTCCTGGCCGTCACACTGTAACATATTTGGCAGACTTTTTTTCCTTTTTTTTCCCCTTTGAGACAGGGTCTTGCTTTGTCACTCAGGCTGGAGTGTGGTGGCACAATCACAGCTCACTGCAACCTCCACCTCTGGGCTCAAGCGATCCTCCCACCTCAGCCTCCCAAAGTGCTGGGATTACAGGCATGAGCCACTGTGCCTGGCTTACATTTGGCAGATGGTTTTAATCATAAGCTCATGAGGACTGCAAATTGACCATTTGAAGTAGATTTACTGGTTTGCTATAAATTTTTTGATGTGAATACTGTCCATTATGTGATATTGTACCCCCTATTTAAAAGTCCTTCGTGAGAAATTTTTGTAGAATTTATTGCCAGGAAAATATTTTTGCCTGTAAAAAATCTTTTTCTCCTTGCTGAGAGTGAGAACCCTGTGTAATGCATGTATTCTCTGTTTTGCCCTTGTCCTCTGATTTTATGTTTTATTAAACTTGTCTATAGGTTATTTTTGGAAAAAATAATGCAAAAATATATTTAAAGTGGTGAGCTTTATATTATGCTGCCTAATTACCAAGATGATTAGACATTTGGGTGAGGAGCATCAAATTGGAGGGTTGTTGGGAACTGATTTTCATTCAGGTTTTGCCTAAGTACTCTTAGTGATCAGAGACTCAAAACTCTTGAAAGAAAGTCTTCTGTAGTAATTTAAAGCTCTGCTTTTAAATGTCCCCTCCCTCCTCCAAAACCCAATGTTTTCACTCCTCAATGCAGGAGATCAGGAGTTCTCCATACATGTTGAGCAGTAGTTTCCTGGCCTTTCTTCCCCTGTGGCTAACCTGCTCTCTCTGTAGCTGACTCATTTGGGGCTGTTACCACACCTACCACAAACTTAGTCCCCTGAGTTCTAAGACATGTGGCTTAAGTGGTTGAAGATGATGAGTCGTCTAGGGCTGTAATTTTGTTCTCATTTTTCTATCATGGTGTGGTCTCTTTAGTGACAGAGGATAATGAAGAGGAGCGTGATACCCGAGAAGAGCTTGGAGGGTTGTTTCGTGTCAGCCAGCCGGACGGAGGGTGTAAGCACAAAGCCGACTCTTTGGACTGCTCCAGGTTTTTTGTGGAGGCGCCCCATGATTGGGATTTAGAGGAGGTAAGGCTGAGTAGTATGTACAAGAGAATTGGGGAATTGTTCTAAAAGATTATCTGATTTCAACATTGCTTACCAGTTGTAGGCTTCTTATTTTTATAAAATAACAGGTCATTTTCACAAATACTGCGGTGGATATTTTGTGTATCCTAATCCTAATATGTCCTGATTTTAGTTAGGCCATGTGCATGTGTTATGGAGGAAAGGAAGATGTTCAATTTTTAGTGTGGATAGTAGTGTTAATCTTTGTTTTGAAGCATCACACATAAGTTTTTATACATGTGAAATATTTTGTGACCCTAATTAACATTTATAGTTTCTACTATTTGTAACCCAAAAAAGCTATGATACCTATAAATATTCTTCCCCCAGCTCACCATTCTCTAGTCACACTGGAATTCATTTAGTTTTCAAACTTGCCAAGGCTTAAATCTCATCTTAGACCTTTTCCCCCCTCTATTTTCTTTTTTTTTTTTTAGACAGAGTCTCACTCTGTCACCCTGGGTAGAGTCCAGTGGTGTCATTGTAGCTCACTGCAACCTTAAGACTTCTGGGCTTAAATGATGCTCCTGCCTCAGCCTCCTGGGTATCTGGGACTGCAGGTGCACACTGTGATGCCCGGCTAATTTTTCTATTTTTAGCAGAGATGGGGGTCTCCCTCTTGTTCAGGCTGGTCTTGAACTTCGGAGCTCAAGCAGTCCTCCCGCCTCGGCCTCCCAAAGTGCTAGGATTACAGGTGTGAGCCACTGTGTCTGGCCCCTTTTGTTTTCTTTTCTGGAATGTTCTGGTCTTTCCAATGCTGTCTTCTTTTTGTCATTCAATTTAGCTTAGGTGTCTCTCCTCAGAGAGGCCAAATCATTACCATGTTACCTAGCATAATTCACTAGGAAGCACTTAATACACTATGAGATTTTATTTAACCATTAAACATTTTGTTTTAAAGATGGGGTCTTTCTTTGTTGCCCAGGCTGGTCTTGAACTGGGCTAAAACGATCCTCCCACCTCAGTCTCCTGAGGAGCTGGGATTACAGGTATGAGCCACTGCGCCTGGCTGTCTTTTTTGTTGTTGTTGTTTTTTATGGTGAAATTTAATACAGAAATAGAAGACCACATAAAAATAATTAACTCAATGAATTGCTAGAAGGTGAATACCCATGTAACCACTACTCTGGCCAAGAAATCAAGCATTGCTGCCACCCAGCAGCACTGTGTGTGACCACCCCAGCTGTGTCTTCTTCCTCCCTATGGGAGGAACCATGATTCAGACTCTTAGGGTAATCCTTTCCTTTTCTTCATAATTTCTTCTTCAATGTTTGTGTCACTAAATACCATAGTTTACTTTTACCTGATTTTTGTTGTTTTTCACTCTGCCTTTTAAATTTCTTAATTGACAGTCCTCCCCCTTCCCATTTCTTTTAAGTTAGATATTATTTCTTTAAGATATTAAGTATTTGATGGGTAGAGTTTCTCATATTCTTGATTTTCTGTATCGTATTGCATCCCTGTGTGCAGTTTATCAGGCTCTTTCCTCTGTATTTCCTATAAATTGGCGCATAGTAATACTAACAAAAGTTTCTGTGATAATATAAATATCTAAGCTGTGGCTCCTTGTGGCAGTTGACCACTTTAAATGTGGATAGTGAGGATGATCAAACTTTTAATTTAATTTAAACTTTAATTTTAATTTAAATTAATTTAATTAAGATCAACTTAAATAGCCACATGGTTATAGTTACCCTATGGTCAAAACATCCAGAAGTTTGATAGGATTTAGGTTTGATTTTTACTTTTGGCAACACTGTTTCATAGTTGATGGTGTTTTATCATTAAGAGGCACATGAAGTCTAGTTGTCTCTTTTCATGTTGTTAGCAATTGTTGCTGCCCAATGCCTAGAACCTCATTAATTTCTTAAGACTAATGATGTTATATTCGATCATTTCTGTTATTAGCCAGAATACTTCTATAAAGAGAAACTTGCCCATATCTACTATTTGGTTACCCAGTTCCATATAAGCAGGGTAAGGGTAAATGCTTGATTTTTTTTAAAAATCAGTTTTTGGAATGATTCTCCAAAGGTGACTCTTTTTTTTTTTAAAGTATCATTATGAAGTCATGCATTTAAATATAGTTTATGTGCTTCTGCACATCAAGTCCACCTGTTATCCTTACTGGTGCTCATATTGATCCCATCCGTGGCCTGTGGGAGTCTCTTCACGTTGGCACCTGAGTCCTTTTGACATGATCCTAGTCATCTTTGATCAATTGTTTGCATTGTGGTGTGATAAGATATCCACATCATCTTGTACATTTTTGATACCAGACTTGGAATCAGCCATAAGAAGTCCTCATTTGTTTTAGAGAAAATGGTATTTCAGCCTCACTCTCTAGGCATAGCAAAGCTTACTGCCGCAAGTTGGTCATTGTTTCTAGGCCTTCTCAGTGACCAGAACTCGGAGAATTCATACAGACATTTTCAACTCACATTCAGGACTACATTTTACATCTGTGTCCATTTTCCCACTGAAGAATTATTCTCTGGTTGAATCTGAAGATGATGAAATTAGAAAATCACATAATTACTCATTTGTATTATCCCATATTACACACAAAACAATGTCAGGGTAATATGATTACTGAAAACAGTAAGTTTTCTTTTCTCATATACTCTGTCATTTCTTTTTTCCCACCAGCAGTGTATATGGGTTCCAGTTTCTCCAGGTCTTTACCAACACTTGTCATTCTGTCTTTTTGATTATAGCTATCCTAGGGCATATGAAGTGCTATCTCATTGTGGTATTGATTTGCATTTCCCTTATAGCTAATGATGTTGAACATCTTTTCATGTGCTTATTGGCCATTTATATTTGTATGGCCATTTATATTTATATATGGCTATTTATGTATATTTACATGTATTTATATGTATGACTTCAAATGGCCAACATGAAGAGATTCCCACGGGTCACAGATGGGATCAGTGTGAGCACCAGTAAGGATAATGGGTGCAGTAGAATGAAGCACATCAGCTATATTTAAATCCATGACCTCAAATGGCTTCTTGACCATTTATTTACTCTTTGAAGAAATATTTTATTATCATTTGCCCATTTTTTAATTGGATTATTTAGTTTTGTGAATTATTTATATTGTCTGGATAATAGTTCCTTGTCAGATACATGATTTGCAAGTGTCTTTTCCCGTTCTGTAGGAACTGATCTTTCAAAAAGGCATGATAGGTTTGAATTAACAAATAGCAAGACCAGCTTTGTAAAATAGTGTCTCACTGCATTGCCTTGGAAACCTTATTAAAACTTGAAAATTAGTTGAATTAGTAAATATCTGTTTGTTTACTTATGAGGTCAGTGGACTAATAGTACTTTTCCTTATATGCTGTTAGGACGTGTTTTATCTTTATGGTTATACTGTCCACATCAAAGGTAGAGTTATCCCATAGGTCCACTTGGAATGAGAATATCCATGAAAATGTCTTGAGAAGTATTTAAAGGCAAGTTGTTACCCACTACCATTTCTTAATAGCAGTTGTTTTGTTGAGTGATTGGAGCATGTCAGCTAAGTGCCGACTTTTCTGCTTAAGGTTATGAACAGTATCAAAGATTGCTTCGTGACTGGGAAGTGGGAAGATGATAAAGATGCAGCCAAGATCTTAGCAGAAGATGGTAAGTAAAGAGCTGCCTTCTTCAGAGAAGACCAGCTTCCCTATACTTTTATTTTCTTTCATATTTAAAGTTATAGTCAAGTTAGAAATAGTCAATTGTGAAATGCCGGGAGTTAGCTACTCTCCAGCGAAACAGGTCCCAGGTAGGATTGTCACAAGAGATTTGGAAATAGTAGAGACGGAGAAATAATAGAGATAGAGATAGTGTAAAGTGATGGGGGAGTCAGGAGTCCTTCAGCAGTCCCGTGAGCTAGGGGGCCCTGAGTGAAATCCCCCATCAGTATTTATTGGTGCAGCAATTAGTTGTTAGTGGTTACAGATTTATGTTTACAGATTATTCGTTTAGGTTTCAAGGCTCCCCAAAAGTTTCTTGACATCCCTTAATTAATTCTATCTATGTGAGCAAACGGTTACAAAATTTTTCTAAGATAAACTTCTTAAGCCCTAAGTTAAGAATAGATCTAGCTGAGTATACAAGTTAAAGATAAAATTGACAATTAGCAGAAAAGCTAAAATAGAAATATAGAGACCATACATTTCTTTATCTAGTTTCTCATTAGCTGAGACATGTGGTCAGGAGTGAAGCAGTGAGGCTAACTGGCTTCAGCTGCAGTTGTCTGCTGGGCTGGCATTCTTTGATCAGTCCTTAACCTGTGGCCCCTGACCAGTGAGATGTCCCCCTTGTTGCTAAGCAGCTCTTGGTCTGTGAACTAACACGCTCACAGATTCCTTCAAGGCAGAGCCCTGCAAAACTCCTGAAACTTTTCATGTCTCTTAGCCCTATTTCCCAATAGTGAAATACTCTGGGGAACTCCAATAAGAGTTAAGGGTAATATTCTGGTTTTTCCTTTCTGATGATTTTATTTTCTCCCCTTGGCTAACTGATTTGTTAGATACAAGCCTTAGAAAAGAGAGAAGCTTTCTATAAATTTTATTATACATTTCTTATATAGATTTTATGTGCATGAAAAGTGTACTCAAATGTAATGTTTATATTTTTCTTTTGATAAAAGATAGTATGCATTGTGGAAAATGTTGAATAAAAAGTACATATCATACCAGAATTCCACCACCTGCAGAAAACCTTTGTTAACCTTTTGAAATATTTTCTTCTTGTCATTTAAAAATTGTATGTGTATATATAAATTCTTTTGGTTATAATCATACTTTATATAAATTTTATCATTAAATTTTTTCATAGATTTTATTTTTGTGATTTAAATTTCATCCTATGATTCAAGTTACAGTTCTATAGTCTGACATTTAAGCATTTTTGTACTTCGTCCATGTTATAAAGAACTCTACCCTGAAAACAACTTGAAATAATTCTTGGATCACATTTTTTATTTTTGTAAGATAGATTCATCAACATTAGAATTGAGTCATTTTTATGGATCTCAGTTGCCAAATGGTTTTTCAGAAGGTCATTCTTATTTATGTGCCTGTGAGCAGTGTATCTTAGTACTTATTTTACTGTGTTCATTCAGCATTGAGTACTGTCTATTAAAAAATATTTTTTGCCATTTGAAAAATGGTTTCTTACATTTGTAACTAGCATTTCTTTGATTACTTGTAAGTGATAATATTTATTTAAGGTGTATTGGTTGTGACATTTCTTTGGTGAATTGCTTATTTGTGTCCTTTGCCCATTTTTCTAATGAGGTGTTAATGTACTTTTACTAATTTGTAAGATTTCTCTTTAAATAGTTACTCTCTGAAGGATATTTATCCTTTGTTGTAAATATTGTTCTGCATTTTATCATTTAGTTTCCAATTTTTTAGTATTACAGTAAATATTTTAAAAGATTATGTAGTTAGATCCATTAATCATTTGGGGGGATTTTTTGTGTAGATATCCTTTTTTATCACTGCATTAACTGGGGCAGTTTAACAGATTTTCATAGCTAAAAAAAACCTCACATGGCCCAAATGACAGTGCTTTCAAATCTATAGTTCATTTTAGGAAAAGGGTGCATGTAGCAATATCAGCACAGGCTGCCACCCAGGTCAGGCTTACAGAGGCCAGGTGCAGCCCCAGCTATCCTCCCTTTGTGAAAGCTGTGGCTGGACACACTTTGATGGAACACCCAGGCACCAGGGAACCGAGTGGAATCTTGGCTGGATTTTCACATTTTGCTTATCTCGTAGGCATAATCTGCTACATAGCCAGCCTCCCATAGCAGAGCCCTCCAAAAGTCTTACCTCTTCCATCCCACTGTTATCAGTAAACTGTGCTGACAAGCTCCAGAACAGACGACTCCCAAACTCGTTATACCTGTGGTTCCAAACCAAGAGGCTGATTAATTTTGCTTCATGCATTAATCAGGGGTCCATGCCTTAAAGGAATTTTAGCAAAACAGCTCAGGCTAATTCCAGACTCTTGGAATGAATCCTTATAGCACAATCACTGAAGCACTTAAACCTTGGATGGTTAGCCCTAAAATAGTTTTTTATGGTTTCATTTTGTACGTTTAGCTTGATCCCTTCTGGAACTCACATAAGGATCAACTTAATTTTATTTACAGATCATTTTCAATCACAGTTCGTTGAATAATATTGGTTTGTGATAACATTCTTATAGTGTGTGTGTGTATATGTACATCTGGAGTCAGTTATAAAACCATTTAGGCTAGGTGCAGTAGCTCACACCTGTAACCCTAGCACTTTGGGAGGCTCAGGTAGGAGTATTGCTTGAGGGCAAGACTTCGAGACCAGCCTGGCCGATAATGAGACCTCTACAAAAAATACAAAAAATAAAAAAATTATCTGGGCATGATGGCAAGTGCCTGTAGTCCCAGCTACTTTAGAGGCTGAGCCAGGAGGATCACTTGAGCCTGGGAGTTGGAGGTGTCAGCAAGCTATGATCGCATCATTGTACTCCAGCCCAGGCAACAGAGTGAGACCCTGTATCAAAAAATAAATAAATAAATAAAGCCATCTCTTCTGTTATTGATCTCTTAATCTCATGTCAATATCATACTATTTTCTCTGTGAATTATCTTCATTATATTTTTTAAAACCTTATAAGGCAACTTGTTTCATTTTGTATTATTTTCTTAATTTTCTTAACATTCACAATTGTTAGGGTTTTTATTAGATTAACTTCTGTTTAATTTTTATATTTTTGTTTAATAATAGCAACATTTGCAAATTTTTCAAACAAAAAAGTTTTTACTATAGAAATTTATAAAGTTGAACAGTAGATATGCTGAATCCTACTTTTTCCCAGCTGCTACTCCCAGCTTGGGGGTTGGTGGAGGGGTCCTAGCCAGTATTAAGAGTATGATGCCATTTTTTTCTTTTAACAAAAACACTGTTTAACCTAATTTGTTCTACAGTGGGCTTGTTTCACTCAAATATGTGTCATAGATATCCTTCTGTGTCACACGCAGCAACAGTAACAGCAACTTCATTCTTTGTAATGGCCATTGATGTGCCCTCATTTATTAACCATTGATTAACATTAAATTTTTCTTCAATTTTTTATTCTTCTACATGAACATTCTTAATGTGTGGGGATTTTTCTGTAGAGTAGATTTTTAGAAATAGAGAATTACATTGTCATAGAGCATATACATTTTAACTTAGAAATTAAGTTGCCATAGATAAATCTCAAATATCGTACTCTAGCCCACAGTATGTGAAAAGTAGCTGTCTTTACATTTTGACCAAAACTGAATATTATTAGTTTTTAGTTTTGCTGGAGTGATGGACCAGCAGTGGTCCAAATTAACTTTGAAAGCCACTTTGGTGAATTACAAAATATATATATATTTTTAATTGGTATTACCTTAAACTGAAAAATTAATTTGGGAATAATTGAAACTTTCTTGAAGTATTCAGTTCTGTTCAGGAATATGGTCTGTCCTTATTTAAACCTTTCAATCTCTGATTAAAGTGTCATGCATCACCATACATTTCTTATTATGGTTATTCTTAGACATTTTATATTTTGATACATTTTTTTAATGCCTTTTTGTTATTACCTTATTGGTAATGATGTGTTTTACCTTATTGGATCTGTTGGTGTGATGTGTAATAGATTTGCTCTTATTAAACCATCCTTAAACTTCTGGGTTAAGCCAGATGGATGATTGTTGTAACGGACAGATGCATATAGTTTGCTTTATTCTATTTCATTTGTATCTATCTGTGTCGATCAATGAGTTGGAATATTGTGTCTTTCTGAATGTATTCTTTTTCAGGTTTTGATATCAAGATGATAAGTTCATAAAATGAGTTAAATAGTTTTCTTTGAATCTTTTTGTGAACTAAAAGAGTTTTTATGGCAGGGGGTTTATCTTAATCACAAATATGAAAGAATTCACTGGTTAAACTCTGGTTTCCTCCTTCCTCCCCTCTTCTCTCTGGTAAAAGGGATTATATGCTTTCTTTTTCCTTTGGGAATTTTTTTAATGAAATATTTTAAACCTGTTTCTATAGAAAAGTTGAAATAATGGTACAATAAACACAAATGTACCTAGTATCTATCTTCAACAGTGGTTGATGTTCTGCTGTGTGTGCTTTTTCTCCGTGTGTACATGGTTTTCTGAACCATTTGAAAGTAAATAGCAAACTAGTACCTCTGCAGGCACCTGCTAACTATAATATCTATATGGAAAATTAACTATTAATATAATAATATTTAATTTAATTCATGTACAGATTTTTCCAGTTAATCTCAAATGTTTCAAATCTGTTTCTTCCCCTCTTATTGGATCTGATTAGGTTTGATGATAACATTCAGCTGATGTCTCCTTGGTCTTCTACTCTCCCTCTCCAGTGCATGCCGCCACATTGGGTTTGCAGGCCAAATTCGCCCTGCCACCTATTTCCTCTGGGATAAAAATGGATTTTACACTTTTAAAGAGCTAAAAAGCCTCAAAAAAATAATATTTTATGATGTGAATATTATATGAAATTCACATTTCAGTCTCCATGAGTAAAGTTTTATTAGAACACAGCCATGTGCATTTGTTTACGTATTGTCTGTGGCTCCGTTTGTGCTACAGCAGCAAGAGTTGAGTAGTTACAACGGGAACTCCAGGGCCTGCAGAGAAGCCTAAAATATTTAATACTTGGCCATTTACAGAAAAACTTTGGCAAACCCTGATCTGGAGCAATACTTCAACTGCCCACCCATTTTTTTAATGACAGTTGACTTTTGGAAGAGATCTGGCCCATCGTTGTCTTGGAAAATGTCCCTCGTTCTGGGTCTTTGTTTTCTTTTAGTGTCCTTTAACTTGTTCTTCTAGTGTCATTTAACATGTTCTTCCTCTGTTTCTCCAAATTCCTATAATCTACATGTTAGGATGGAAGGCTTGATTAGATTCAAGTAAGCATTTCTGGCAGGTGTGCAGGTATATGTATCTATTAATAGAAGGTTATCTTAGAGGTAATTTTAGGTAACATTTTCAGTTTCTTCTATGATTATTGGTTGAGTTTTTTTGTGGTGGTACTTATAGTTTTTGTTTATATTTTAACATTTTTATTAGTTATAATTTTTCTTAAAGATGTTTTACTGAATTTTAAATTTATTATAGAATAAAAAAGCTTTCATCTGTTACATATTTTCTCATTTCCAGTTTTGTTCCTCTCTTTTTCTTAAGTTAGCTTTGTAAATTATCTGCTTTGTTATATCCAGTGGCTGCCCCAGGCAGTCACTTCAGAATTTCTGTCACCACAGATTTGTTTTGCCAGATCTTGGACTTCATACAAATGTAATCAGCATGTATTCTTCAGTGTCTAGGTTCTTTGCTTCATCATAATGTTTTCATGTTTAATCACCTTTGAGATATATTTTGTACCTGTTTTATTAATGACAATATAGTTTGGATAATTTGAACAATGTACATGCTCATGTACATTACAGCCAAGAAATAAAACATTCCCATCACCATAGAAAGCACTCTGGCACCTCCACAACACCACCAGCCCCAAGGCAACCAGTGATCTGCTGTCAGTCACTACAGATTAGGTTTGCCTTTTCTAGAATCGCATAATGAAGGGTAGTCTCTTTTGCCTGTGGATTCTTCTACTTAGCATAACATTTTTGAGATTCATTCATATTGTAGTTTCTTCTTAACCGCTGAGTGGAATTCTGTTGCATGGATATGCCACAATTGTTTATCCACCTTTCTCTTGATGGCTATTTCTGTTTATGTTTTTGGTTATTACAATTAAGACTGCCCTGAATGTTGCATATAGGTCTTTTTGTGGAAATCAGTTTTCCTTTCTCATTGGTAAAGATCTAGGAGTGGCTGGGCCATAAGGGAGATGAATGCCCAACTTTATAAGAAACTTTGTAAGAGGGTCTGATTCTATGTTTAATATTTGGCTGCTGACAGCTTTCTAGCCCCTTCCCTCTTCTCCTTCTGTCCCACCCCACGTTAAGTTGATAAGAAGGTTCAGATGCTCCCTCTTGTGGCGCCAGCAGGAAGTTTCCATGTACACACCTGCCCTCACGCAAGCCCTACCCTCTGAAACATCCACTGAAGCCCTCCCAGTTCCCTCCTTGATTGAACTAACCTGGGAAGTCTGCCCTGCTCTTCTCAGAAAGCCTCATTATGTGAGTCATAAATCTTCCTGTACCCTCTTGCTGCATGTATACTGTCCCAGTCTCAACATCCAAACCGAATTTTGTTGGGGAGGTCCATCCTGTCTCTATGGGCCACCACAAAATTCCAAAGAGAACTGGGCAGTGGGTGAGAATTTCAGTTCGCCTCCACCTCTTTACCAGTATCTGGTAATCATCAGTCTTTTTTTATTTAATCAGTTTAGTGGGTATCACATAATATCTCATTGTGGTTTTTTTTTTTTGGAGACAGAGTCTCCCTCTTGCCCGGGCTAGAGTGCCATGGCATCAGCCTAGCTCACAGCAACCTCCAACTCCTGTGCTCAAGCAATCCTTCTGCCTCAGCCTCCCTAGTAGCTGGGATTACAGGTATGCACCACCATGCCTGGCTGATTTTTTCTATATATTTTTAGATGGCCCACTAATTTCTTTCTATTTTTAGTAGACACAGGGTCTCGCTCTTGCTCAGGCTGCTTTCGAACTCCTGACCTTGAGTGATCTGCCCACCTCAGCCTCCCAGAGTGCTAGGATTACAGGCGTGAGCCACCACGCCCGGCCTCATTGTGGTTTTAATTTGCATTCCCTGATAAGAATGATGTTGAGCATCTTTTCAAGTGCTTATTGGCCATTTGAATATCTTCTTTTTGTGAGATGTCTGTTTAAGTCTTTTACTCATTTAAAAAAAATACTTTATTTCATAATAGTTTTAGGTTTATAGAAAAGTTGTGACTATGGTACAGAGTTCCCAAATACCTCACCCAATTTCCCCTGTTATTATCGTGTTACATGCATATAGTACATTTGTCACAGTTAATGAACAGAGTGCTAACAAAATCTTGGATCTCTGGGATCTGAGCATCTTTCCATGGGTTAAAGGGCCATTTGTATTTCTTTTTCCATGAGCTGTATTTGCATATGCTTTGCCCATTTTTCTATTGAGTTATTGATCTTTTTCTTACTTATTTGTAGGACTTCTTTATATATTAAGAAAATTAGCCTTTTGTGATATGAGGTACCACCCCCACTCCTACTTTAACATTTCTATTTAACTTTGTTTATGGTTCTTCATGTGGAATTTTCTTTTCTAATGAAGTTATAATTGTCAGTTTTACCTTAAATGGCTTTTGGGCTATATCTTATACTTCAAAAAGCTTTTTGTAAAAAAATTATTAAAAAAATTTCATTGTTCTAGTACTTGATTCCATTTTTCAATTTAAATTACTGATTTATCTACTTTTTTTGGTGTAAGTTGAGAAGCATAGATACAGTTTTTTTCAGGTGGTCAGCAAGTTCTTCCTAATAAAATTGTTCTGTTTCCAACTGATTAAAATGCCCTTTTTGTCTTATTCTTCATATATATGTATTTTTCTGGCCTTTCTAGTTTACATCATTTGTCTCTGTTGATTCCTTTATTATTAGTATAGCTTTATTGTATGTTATTGAGACACCAGTTATTAAAGCTGTGTATCTTTGTAGATTCTGGATATTAACCCTTTATCAATGTGTAGATTGTGAATATTTTCTCCCATTCTGCAGGTTGTCTGTTTGCTCTGTTGGTTATTTCCTTAGCCGTGCAGAAACTTTTTAATTTAATCAAATCCCATTTATTTATTTTTGTTGTTGCTGTAAATGCTAGTGGGGTCTTAGTCATAAATTCTTTGCCTAGATAGATATCTATTAATAGAAGAGTTTTTCTTATATTTTCTTTTAGAATTCTTATGGATTCATGCCGTACTAAGTCTTTTATCCATCTTAAATTAATTTTTGTGAGTGGTGACAGATAGGAGTCCTGCTTCATTCTTCTGCATGTCGCTATCCAGTTTTTCCAGCATTGTTTATTGAATAATGTTTCTTTTTTCCAGTATAAGTTGTTGTCTGCTTTATCAGTTGGGTGTAGGTACACATTTTTGTATCTGGGTTCTCTAGTCTGTTCCATTGGTCTATGTCTCTATTTTTGTACCAATACAATGCTGTTTTGGTTACTATAGCTTTATAGTATAGCTTGAAGTCTGGTAATGTGATGCCTTCAGCTTTGTTCTTTTTGCTTAGGATTGATTCGGCTATTCAGCCTCTTTTCTGGTTCCAAATGAAGCGTAGAATTAGTTTTTCTAGATCTGTAAAATATGCTGTTGGTATTTTGATGGGGATTGCATTGAATCTGTAAATTACTTAGGTAGTATGGACATTTTAACAATGTTGATACTACCAATCCATGAGTATGATTTCCATATGTGTCCTCTGCAATTTCTTTCCTCAGTGTTTCGTAGTTCTCCTTGTAGAGATCTTTCACCTCCTTGGTTAAGTATATTCTTAGGTATTTTATTTTCTTTGTAGCTATTGTGAATGGTGTTGAGTCTTTGATTTGACTCTCAGCCTGATGTTATTGGTATATAGAAATGCTACTGATTTATGTACATTGATTTTGTAACCTGAGACTTTGTTGAGTTTATTTATCAATTCAGTAGTCTCTTGGTAGTTTTACTACCAAGAAAACCCCTAGTCTTTGGGGTTTTCTAGATACAAGATTATATTGTCAGCAAACAGCAATAGTTTGATCTCCTTTTTCCCAATTTGGATACCCTTTATTTCTTTCTGTTGCCAGATTGCTTTGGCTAGGACCTCCAGTACTATGTTGAGTAGAAGTGGTGACAGTGGACATCCTTGTCTTGTTCCAGTTCTTAGGGGGAATGCTTTCAACTTTTCCCCATTCAGTATGATGTTGGCTGTGGGTTTACCATATGTGGCTTTTATAATTTTGAGATATGCTCCTTCTATTCCTAGTTTCTTGAGAGTTTTTATCATGAAATGGTGTTGGGTTTTGTCAGGTGCTTTTTCTGCATCTATTGAGATGATCATATGGTCTTTGTTTTTGCTTCTGT
>VBSM01001468.1:783612-830757 GCA_008086735.1 Cheirogaleus medius | reverse complement strand
TTTTTTTTGAAAGGGAGAGTCTCACTCTGTCACCCCAGCTAGAATGCAGTAGACTGATCATAGCTCACTGTAATCTCTAACTCCTGGGCTCAAGTGATCCTCCTGCCTTAGCCTCCCGAGTAGCTGGGAATACAGGTGCATGCCACCATGCCCATGCCACCATGCCTGGCTAATTTTTCTATTTTTAGTACATACTTGGTCTTGCTTTTGCTCAGGCTGGTCTCTAACTCCTGACCTCAAGCCATCCTCCCACCTCAGCCTCCCAGAGTGCTGGGATTACAGGCATGAACCAGCACGCCCGGCCAAGCCAGGACTTTTCTATTCACTCTTTGAACTGTTGGTTTTGGGGACTCACCTGCTGGCCTGTGCCTGCCTCCTCTGTGTCTCTCTCATCTAGAGTGTCCATTAATAGCTCTTGGCTAAGTGGGATTTCGAAAAAGTATGGAAGTGTGGATTGGATCCATTTACTTTACCTAAACAGATGATGAAATACTAACAATTTTTTAAAGAGCCTTTGTAAGTGCAAAGCCCTCGTGGTATGTATGGTAATGGGAACAACAAGACTGAGGTTTGGAATGCAGAGCACACAGTCTGCCTGGGCAGGTGGTCCTGGTGGCTCACACAGGCCCCATTCACAGAGGACTCTTTGGATGTTCTTTTCTCAGAGGAGCTCTACGGCGATTTTGAAGACCTGGAGACAGGAGATGTGCACAAGGGAAAATCAGACCCGGATACCAAGGTATAACTTTGCCATGGCCGGCTGTCAGCTCAAGAGGCCTATATTGAGAAATGCAAATCTTACCTGTTATCTGTGAAGATTATAGACCGGATAGATAGATTCCTTCTTTATAGTGTGGAGATGTGGGGACAGATAAAAGTTTATTTATTTGTTATTCGTGGTCTTTTGATGACACCTACTACCCCTTCTTGCCATACTCATTTACCAAATTTCTTATGATTTTTTATTCATGGAAATTTTAGCCCCTGGGTCTTCCTCTCCACCATTCCTTTTGCCATCATCTTCCTCTCCGTACATTTGACTGTCATTTAAAAAAGCAAATTCCCTGTTCTCCCTAATACTTCTTTAGAACAGTGTCTGGGAGCATCTGAGTTGAGGTCACTTACTATTGTTTTTATTCCTATTTGGCATTCCCAGCCAGATTAAGGAATAACAGTCAATCATAATGCAGGTGTCTGTCTCCTGCAGCAGTACCATTGTATTTAGAGATAAAGGCTATGTTTTGTTTTATTCAGTATGATCATAACTAAGATTATTGCAGCTCAAATAGAACTTTTAAAATCTGCTTTAATGATTAAAGAAAAGATCTCCATAAACTTTACAAAATTTTCTGTTTTAGAAATTTAAGATTGAAGATACAGAGAAAGAAGTTAAGGAAGAAATTGACTGCGACACAGAGGAAAGTGCCAAGAAAAAGCATTTAGATAAGAAGAGAAAACTGAAGGAGATGTTTGATGCAGAATATGATGAAGGAGAAAGCACATATTTTGATGATCTTAAAGGAGAAATGCAGAAACAAGCACAGGTAAGAAAACTCAGTTCCTCTTAGTCTCTTGTCAAGGCTGTAACCAACCTAACTTTGTTTAGGTCTCTGCTTCTGACCTGCTTCTGTGCCTTTCATCCTAACTCCCGGGTGGAGATGCACGTGAGTGTGTTTATTCATACAGTGATCTAATTGCTCTTTCAGTCAGAAGTTCACCAGAAAAACATTACCTATTTTTTTTATACCAAGCATTAGGTGCAGATGAAGCAGAAATGACTGAGACATGGTAGTCACTTTTGAGGATCTCACAGTGTAGTGATTTGAGACAGTCTGTTATTCACTTCAGTGTAGGTGTTAGCTTCACATTCCAGCTGCTGCTCCCTGATGTGGGGCCTGTGTGGCTTATGCACATACCAGTGCTATCCAGGGGAAGTTTTCTGAAAACCCTTCTTGGTCAAGAGTTCAGAAGGACATATTGAGTGTAAGGTCAGATGTGGAGATAAAGGGAGATAGTGTGGCCTTCCTGCCTGGGGGTGCTGAGTAGGCTGTTTAAGGTGACGATCTCACTCTGAAGGAGACACAAAGATGTGTTTACAGTTGATAGTGAGTATCTGAGTTGTGCTTTGTTAGTGGGGCCACCGAGCATCTCTGTAAGCTGAATCATACAAATTAAATATATGATTTGTGAAAATGTGATTGAAAGGCTTTGCTCAACCTGGGCCTTCATCTAGTCAAAGAAATATCTGCTGTTTAGTCATTAACTTAGTGGTTACAAGTCTGTGTTGATCTTTGACAGACGTGAATAAGAAATGTAAAACTAGTTCTGAAGTCTTTGCTTCAGCCCATTTACAATTTAAGGTTATACTTAGAGCCTTATGGACCATTGTAAAAGACTTTGAATTTTCAGTCAGTGAAGGGGGCCCTTGAACAGTTTTGAGCAGAGGCCAAATATTCACAATCGGCTTCCCTATGAAAGGATCGCTCTGGCAAAAAAAGTTCAGTGACGTGGAGCAAACCAGGAAGGTGGCAGTAGTGGCGAGACAAAAAGTCACATCTGGATATACTTTATTTGAAAACTAAATCAGTAGGATTTCCTAGTGGAGTGAATGTGGGGTGTGTGAGAGGAAATGAGGATGACGAGTAGAAGTTACTAGAAGGAGGGATTGTCATTAGTTAGGCAGGAAAGCCTCTAGTTGGTGCAGCCTTATCTGGGAAGATGATTTGTGGGGTCAGGTAGGTTTGAAGTATGTTCAGACAAGTGGAATGTCAAGTCTGGAGAGAGGTCTGGCCAGAGACTCAGATGTACTGTCCTCAGCATATAGATGGCCACTTAAAAGCCATGAGATGGCCTGGGGAGTGAGTGCAGAGATGGGGCAGGCAGAGCAGGACTGATGTGAGTGAGAGGAGGGAGCATCAGTGGGGCCCAAGGAGTGCCCAAAAGGGAGAAGAAATCTCCAGAGAATGCCAGGCATGCTGGAAGCCAGCTGTAGAAGGAGGTGAAACATTGCTCAGTTCTGTTATGTTGACCACAATGCAGATAGAACTAACCACTGGAATAGGAATGTGGAGGCCTGTAGTACCTTGGCAAGCATTTTCATAGAGTGGTGAGTGAAAGTCCAATTCTCGTGGATTTAAGAGAATGGGAGCAAAGGAACTGGAGACTGCTACTGTAGAGAACTTTTGTGGAGTTTGCTGCAGAGGGAGGCAGAGAAATGGAGCAGTAGTTGATAGAGGAAGTGGAGTCAAAAGAAGGTTTTAAGATGAGAGAAATAACAGAGGGAAGGTCTGTTGGAATAAAGTCCAACAAGAATGATTGGTATGTAGTGTGCAGCTTTAGTTTGGCATTAAGTAGTGGCATGGATAAATAATCTAAGCCAGAGCTGCCAGGTGGAACTTTCTGCCTTCATGGACATGCATATGTGTGCTGTCCAATATCGCAGCCACTGGCCACATGTTGGTGTTGACCACTTGCAGTGTGGCAAGTGTGATTAAGGAACTGAATTTTAAATATTATTTAATTTTAATTTAAGTAGCCACACGTAGCTACCCTATTTGGCAGCACAGAGTCTGGATACAGGTGTAAACCCTGGTACAGGATTCACAGTGGAAGTTCTTTAGGTTTTCAAGTGAGTTAGGAAACAGGCATCAGGTGAGAGTGAGGATGAGGGAGGAGGTGTTGGGTGTTTAAAGACAGAAAAAGTATGAAGTAATTGGAGAGTAGGAAAAGAAGGCGTGGACTGGGGAAGCTTTGAGTGTGGACATTCAGGGCTCCTCTCAGAGCTGTTTACATTTGCTGTATGTTGGAGCAACTGAGAAGAAACCAGTTGGGACATATTCTGAACAAATTATAGGGATAAAATTTGTATAAAATATAAAAATTATATTATTTTTAATAGGTTAAGGCTAAATCTGTCCATGGCTTATTTGGGAAGTACTCATTTTTAATATTAATCTTATGTTTATTAAAAATAACAGCATTATGAGTTCCCCCTCCCCCCATACACAGCTTAATCGGGCAGAATTTGAAGATCAAGATGATGAAGCCAGAGTTCAGTATGAGGGTTTTCGACCTGGGATGTATGTCCGAATTGAGATTGAGAATGTGCCCTGTGAATTTGTGCTGAACTTTGACCCCCATTACCCAGTTATTCTGGGTGGTCTGGGCAACAACGAGGGCAATGTCGGATATGTACAGGTAGGTGCCCTGTGCTGCACGTTCAGCAGCTGAGGATCTTGGGATGTGCCTCCACCAGGCATCTTACTGAACTCTCCTCTTCTCTCAGATGCGTCTGAAGAAACATCGCTGGTATAAGAAAATTCTCAAGTCCCGAGATCCAATAATTTTTTCTGTAGGATGGAGAAGGTTTCAGACCATCCCACTTTATTATATTGAAGACCACAATGGAAGACAAAGGCTTCTAAAATATACCCCACAACACATGCATTGTGGAGCAACCTTTTGGGGTAAAATGTGATGAGAATAACTTGCTTGTAGGTTAATTTAAAACTTTAGGCTGTATCACTATAGCTTTGCTCTTTTCCTTTCATGAAATCCCAATTCATAAGATTTTTCTGTCTTTTGGGGGGTGGGGGATGTTGGAGTAAATATATGTAAGACAGAGTCCAGAATTTGTGGTTTACTGTATTTCCTTTTTTCCTGTTTTCTTTAAGGTCCTGTCACTCCACAAGGAACTGGGTTCTTGGCAATACAGTCTGTTATTGGCATGATGGTAACTGCCTTGGATGATTTATTTTATAGATTGTGTTTCAGAAATGCATCTTGAATATGGATTATTATGTACATGAAATATTAAGCTGAAAATTACTCATTTTTAATGTGTAATATAAAGTAAATTTCTTTTTGCTTTTGATCTTTCTATATCCTTTTAAGTAGGGTATGGGAGTAGATACGGTGAAGTATAAGAATTAAAATGATACCGAAGATAATTTAGTGTGCATTTTTGGATGTATTTAGCTAAGAAAGTACTTATGCAGTGTTCATCATGAGGATACATCCTAGACCAGCTAGACATGAGTCTACCCTCCTAGTCATGCTGGCTTAGCAAAGTATGTTCACTCATCTTCATTTGACCTGTCAGAGCAAGTTTTATTGGCTCCATTTAGCAGAGAAGAAAACAAAATAATGAGCACATGGAATCTGCCCTAGATGGCCAAAATTTAACTTCTTAAACATTGAAACTGTATTTTTATTTTCCATTTCATTCCAAATAGATTGTGAAATTATGTTCTTATGAAATGACTCTCTGGAAAGTACTCAAGTCATCATCATTAGTTTGACTTACCAGTATTAAAATTTTAGATTGCTTCTGTTAAAATACTGTGTTTCGTGTTCAGATGTTCTCTCTTGTTCTTTCTTAGCTGATTATAAGTGAAGTACACTTTGGTGATTTATTGCATCACAGAGAATTGTAGTTTTGTCTTGCTGATATTATTCCTATATTCAAATTTTGGGGTTCCTTTTAGCCTGATTTCCGGATAGCTGCCACAGGAGTTGTCCTTGATCTGGATAAGTCCATAAAGATTGTGAAGAAATTAAAGCTAACTGGTTTTCCATATAAAATTTTCAAGAACACTTCATTTATTAAGGTCTGTATATCTCCATATTCACATATTTATAAATGAATATATTGTTAAAGGAGGAATGAAATACTCTAAATTATGGATTGAATGTTTTTAGAAAAGTATTTGAAATCTTTTATAAACTGGATCTTTAATAATTGTTTCATTTACTCTTTTATGTTGGTCTCTGTGTTACTTAAATATGCTGAAAAATCTTAAGGTGAAGTAAAACCTTTAATAATTGAGGCTATTACTTATTGCTCCCATGTGAAGCTGCCACAGAACTGATATTGAAAATATGTAATTTTATCCACTGGGTTTTTATTTCCTACCTTTTTGGTTTGTATTAAGAAAGGAGAAAAAATCATATGTTTAACCATTCTGTAGAAAAATAGACAAAGCCATTTATAGAAAACTTGGCAAGAGTACAGAGAAATGGACACACTGTTCTGCAGTATTTTGGGAGATTAGTTTGAGCAGCTTTTATTGAAAATTTCATTAGGGGGTGATGTTTCCATTAAAAACAGAGTTAAGATCGTAAAAGATTCTTTCAATATAACGTAATAATACCACCAGCGTTTGTCTAGTTCTTTTTAGTTTATACGTGCATGCATCTAAGTAATTGGATATGAGCTGCAGTCCAACCTGTGAGGTGCCAACAAAGGCTACCTAGGCCGGTTCAGTCTAATAAATACCTCTTTGACTTTCTCTTCTCCAGAGATACTAGTGATGAGTATGCTAATGAGCCCACAGTAGAGTCTTGATTAATGTTATTTTGGGGAAAATAAAATAGAGTTGTATTCTTTCTGAGGTAGTAATTTCACTTTTAGGGGGCAAAATACATTTTGATTATTATATCATCCTTAAATTGTTCTTTTTTTTTTAACCAAGGCTATATTTATGAACATAGAGGTAAAGTATATGATTCTCTGTGTTTGTATTTTTATTTTTATATGCCTGTAGGGAATGTTTAATTCTACCTTGGAAGTGGCCAAATTTGAAGGTGCTGTGATTCGAACTGTCAGTGGAATAAGGGGACAGATCAAGAAAGCACTCCGGGCTCCAGAAGGAGCTTTCCGGGCCACCTTTGAGGATAAGTTGCTGATGAGTGGTAAATATCCTTTGTGGCATGTTCCAGACAGTGTGTTACTGTTCATTATTGTTTTCTAGCCAGAGTTGAGTAGAGGTTGGAGTTCAAGTCTCCAGAAAGTCAGAGTCAGCTCCAGCTCTCCCCAGTTGGAGTACGTTATGCAATGTGACCATTCGCATTGTGTCTGCAACCCCTTGGTCACCCTCAGTAAAAGTGTGATATATGAGTAATTTACTTAGTGAAGTCCCTCTTCAAGTACTGTGCAACCAGGTAGAGAAGTTTGTGGTGAAATTTTGGGTTTTTTTCCTTGGCAAAATGGATATGAATCTTCTTTTGAAATGTTAAAGTAAATTTCCTCTCTTTCCAGATATTGTCTTCATGCGAACGTGGTATCCTGTCTCCATTCCAGCCTTCTATAACCCAGTCACATCTTTGTTGAAACCAGTGGGTGAGAAAGACACCTGGTCAGGGATGCGAACAACAGGTCAACTCAGGCTTGCCCACGGCATCAGACGAAAGCCCAACAAGGATTCTCTGTATAAGGTACAGGTTGTGTGTGTGTTAATGCAGATGGCAGCATCTGCTCTTACAGATAGGGAGTCAGATGTTTTTATATGTAATATCTTACATGCTTTGAATTTTAAAGTATAAAATCTAACATTAAATTTGAACAATTGTATATTCATAGAATATTTTGGAAAAGGAACATGAGAAAATGGCAATAGTGTTTTTTGGGTTTTTTTATGGATTGAAAAGGAGACTTAAACTTTTTAAAAAAATAAATTTTGTGTATATTTGAGGTTTACAACATGATATAGAAAACATAGATAGTCAAACGGTGACTATAGTGAAGCAACTTAATGTATTTGCTATCTCCCATAGTTACTTTTTTTGTGTGACAGGAGCAGCTAAAATGTACATATTTAACAAAAATCCCAAATAGAATACATTTTTATTATCTATAGTCCTCTTGTACATTAGATTTCTAGACTTGTTCATCTTACGTATCTACTTCTTTATATTTTTTGACCTTATCTCCCCATTTTCTGTTGGTCATTTTTATTTCTTCTTTGGAGAAATGTCTTTTCAGATCCTTTGCCCATTTTTTAATTGGGTTATTTGTTTTTCTGCTATTAAAATAGTTTGTAAGAGTTCTTTATAGATTTTGGATATTAACCCTTTATCAGATATGTGGTTTGCACATATGTTTTCCCAGCCTATAGGTTGCCTTTTCATTTTGCTGTGATGATTTGTTTATTTTGCTGTGCAGAAGCTTTTTAGTTTGATATAGTCCTTATCCATTTTTCAGTTTGTAGCCTGGCTTTTGGTGTGATATCCAAAAATCATTGCCAAGGTCAAGGGGATTTTCCTCTATGTTCTTTTGTAGGAGTTTTATGGTTTCAGGTCTTATTTAGGTCTTGCATCCATTTTGAGTTGATTTTTATATATGGTGTAAGATAAACGTCCATTTTAATTCATTTGCATGTGGAAATCTAGTTCCCCCAGCAATGGAAAAGAGATTCCTTCTCCATTGTGTCCTCTTGGTTGCCCTTGTCAAAAATTAGTTGCTATGAAATATATTTGGATTTATTTATATACTCTCTGTTCTGTTCCATTGGTCTGTGTTTCTGTTGTTATGCCAATACCACACTGTTTTGATTATAGCTTAGTAATATAATTTTAAATCAGGAAGTGTGATACCTCCAACTTTGTTTTTCTCAGTGTTGCATTGGTTGGTTGGGGTCTTTTGTTGTTCTATATGAATTTTAGGATTGTTTTTTCTATTTCTATGAAGAATGCCATTGGACTTTTGATAGAGATTTCATTAAATCTGTCTATTTGCTTTGGGTAGTATGGACATTTTAACTATATTAATTCTTCCAATCTACAAACATAGGGTATCTTTATTTGTGTATTATTAAATTTCTTTCATCATTGTTTTATAGTTTTCAGTGTTCATATCTTTCACCCCCTTTGCTAAATTTATTCTTAAATATTTTAATTTTTTTGATGCTGTTGTAAATGGGATTGTTTTCTTGATTTATTTTTCAGCTAAGTCTAATATTATTTATACATAGAAATGCTACTGATTTTTTTGTTGGTTTTGTATTAATATCTTGCAACTTTACTGAATTCATTTATTAGTTCTGACAGGGTTTTTTGTGGAATCTTTGGATTTTCTTATGTAGAGGATCATGTCATCTGCAAATAGAGATAATTTTACTTTTTTTTCTGATTTGGATGTTTTTTGGTTTTTTTTGTTTTTTCTTGTCTGATTGCTCTTGCTAGCACTTCTAGTACTGTGTTGAGTAAAAATAAGAATGAGTATCCCTGTCTTGCACTCAATCTTAGTAGAAAAGCTTTCAGTTGTTCCCCATTGATTATTATGTTAGCTGTGGATTTTTTATAAATAGCCTTTATCATGTTGAGGAACTTTCCTTCTATACCTGTACTGTTAAGAGGTTTTATCAAGAAAGGATGCAGAACTTTGTCAAATGCTTTTTCTGCATCAGTTGAGATGATCATATGGTTTTTATCTTTCATTCTGTTAATCTGACGTATCATGTTGATTGATTTACATGTGCCAATCTTGAGTGCCAGGGATAAATCCCACTTGATTTTTGATGTGTTGTTGAATTCCATTTGCTAATATTTTATTGAGCATTTTTGTATCAGTGTTTGATTTATGAGAGATATTGGCCTATAATTTGTTGTGGTTTCTTTGTCTGGCTTAGGTGTTAAGGTGATGCTGGCCTAGTAAAATGTGTTCAGAAGTATTTCCTCTAGCTCTGTTTTTAGAAGGTTTTAAGAAGTATTGATAATAAAATTCTTCTTGGAATATTTGGTAGAATTGAGTCATGAAACCACCTGGTCCTGAGCTTCTCTTTGTTAGAAGGTCTTTTTTGTTACTGTTCTATTCAAGCTTTCTGTTTCTGTTTCTTCCTGATTAAATCTGGTAGGTGTTATTTTTCTAGGAATTTATCCATTTCTTCTGGGTTATCCAATTTGTTGGCATATAATTGTTCATAATAGTCCATTATGATCCTTTTTATTTCTTAGGCATCTGTTGTAATGTCTCCACTTTCATTTCTGATTTTATTTATTTGAGTCTTGTTTCTTTTTTTCGTCTATCTAGCTAGATGTTTACCAATTCTTGTTTATTTTTTAAAGAATCAACTCTTGGTTTTATTGATTTCTCCTCCCCCCATGGTTTTTCTGTTGTCTGTTTAATTTATTTCTGCTCTGATTTTTATTCTTTCCTTCATTCTGCTAATGTTGGGTTTATTTTGTTCTTTTTCTAGTTTCTTGAGATGTAATATTAGGCTCTTTATTTGGGATCTTTCTTTTTTTAATGTAGGCATTTCTTGCTATAAGCTTTCCTCTTGGAACTGTTTTTATTGCATCCTATAGGTTTTGATATGTTGTGTTTCCATTGTTGTTCGCCTAAGATATTTTTAATTTCTCTTTTGATTTCTTCTTTGATCCATTGGTTGTTCAGGAGCATGTTGTTTAATTTCTACATATTGTAAATTTTTCAAGATTCCTCCTGTTACTAATTTCTTGTTTTATACAGTTGTGGTTGGAAACAATACTAGATGTGATTTCAGTCTTCTTGAATTTGTTTAAACTTGTTTTATGACCTAACATATGATCTATCCTGGGAAATATTCCATGTGTGTTAGAGAATAATGTATATTCTGCTGCTGTTGGATGGGAAGTTTTATATAAGTCAGTAGGAACATTGGTTTGAAGTGCAGATCAAATGTAGTATTTCCTTATTAATTTTCTATCTGGTTAATCATTGAAAGTGGTATATTGGAGTCCCCTAGTTTTGTATTGCTATGTATTTCTTCCTTCATGTCCACTAATATTTGCTTTATACATTTAGGTGCTTTGATGTTGGGTGCATATATATTTACAATTGTTATGTCCTCCTGATGAATTGAACCTTTGTCATTAAATAATGACCTCCTCTGTCTTTTGTAACGGTTTTTGACTTGAAGGCTTATTTGAAGCTGACTTGAAGCTACCCCTACTCTCTTTTGATTACTATTTGCGTGGAATATCTTTTTTCATCACTTCACTTTTAGCTAATATATGTTTCTAAAGCTAAAATGGGTCTCTTGTTGGCAGCATATAGTTGACTTTTTAAAAAACTCAGCCACTCTGTCTTTTGATTGGAGAGTTTAATCCATCTATATTCAAGGTTATTATGGAAGGGTAAGGACTTACTTCTGCTATTTGGTTAATTGCTTTCTGGTGGTTTTGTAGATTCTTTGTTCTTTCCATCCTTTCTTATTGTACACTTTTGGGATTTGATGATTTTCTGTAGTGCTAAGCTTTGATTCCTGTCTCTTGTTTATGTGTCTACTGTAGTTTTTTGCTTTGAGGTTACTCTGAGGGCCTACATAAAACATCCTATGGTTTTAATAGACAACTTTAAGCCAATAACAATGTAACTTTGGTCACATAGACTTTTATCCTCCCATCACAATTTATATTTTTATTGCCACAATTTATAATATTTTATATTGTATATTCCTTAACAATTTGTTGTAGCTGTAGTTATGTTTGACCATTTTGACTTTTAATCTTCATACTAGAGATTTGAACCATTTTCACACCACCATTACAGTAATGGAGTATTCTGAATTTGACTATAAATTTACCTCTACTAGTATGTTTTATGCTTTCATGTGTTTTTATGACAGTAATTATCGTCCTTTCATTTCCATCTAAGAACTCTCTTAAGCATTTCTTATAAGGCAGGTCTAGTGTTGATAAATTCCCTCAGCTTTTGTTTTTCTAGAAGGCTATTTTCTTTCATTTCTGAAGGCCAGCTTTGCTGGGTATAATATTCTTGGTTGGCAAATACTTGGTTTTTTTCCTTTCAGCACTTTGACTATATCATCCCATTCTCTCCTTGACTTCAAGGTTTCTGTTTAGACATTCACTGATAGTCGAATAGGGACTTGTATGTGACTTGATACTTTTTTCTTGCTGCTTTTAAAATTCTCTCTTTCTCTTTGACTTTAGACATTTTGATTATAATGTGCCTCAATGAGAACCTCTTTGGGTTCAACCTGTTTGGGGATCTTTGAGCTTCATGAATATGGCTGTCCATATCTCTCCCAAGATTTTTGACATTTTCAGCAATTATTTTGTTAAATAATCTTTCTGTTCTTTTCTCCATCACTTCCATAATGCAAATATTTGTTGGCTTAATGGTGTTTCATAAGTTCAATAGGCTTTTTTCAAGCCCCCCTCCCCACTTCTGATTGGGTTATTTCTAAAGACCTGTCTGCAAGTTCAGAGATTCTTTCTTGTGCATGATCTAGTCTGATGTTGAAACTCTGTTGTATTCTTTATTTCATTCATTGAATTCTTATAGCTCCAAGATTTCAGTTTGGTTTTTTTTTTTATGATTTCTATTTCTGTTGAATTTCTCTTTCAGATCACTAATTGTTTTTCTGATTTCATTGAATTATCTCTTTGTATTCTCATGTATCTCGCTGAGTTTCCTTAAGATCCTTATTTTTAATTCCTTTTCAGGCAATTTGTAAATTTTTGTTTCTTTGGAGTCAGTTACTAGAGAATTACTGTGATCCTTCGGTGGTGTCATTTTTCCTATGTACCTGCATTGATGTCTGCAAATCTGGTGGAACAGTCACCTCTTCCAAACTTTACAGAATGTATTTCCTAGGGAGAGACTTTCGTCCCACATACGTCTTTGGGTGCAGGTTTGGAAGGGTGCCATGGCTTAGGTTCCAAGTGGATGCAATGGGATCTGCATCTGTACAGAATCTGTCTCTGTGCAAATTCTTCAGTTGTGATTAACATCAGCAATGACTGCTGGTGCCTCAGAGGTTTAGTTAGGTTGCAGGAGTTTGTGGCAGTGTGTGCTGTTAGAGTTCTCAGTGTCATGGGCTTTTAGGGTCTTCCTGTTCTCATTTTCCCCACAATGAGAGTCTTAGGTGATCCTTCTTGGTATTGGATCTGACATGACCCACGAGCAGCTGTAGTGGTATTAGGTTCCAGGGCAGCTGCCCAGAGCAGTGCCCAGAGCAGCTGTGGCGTCCAGGTCCTGGGCTTAGGGTCTTGTGAACCTGCTGTGGCACCTGGGATTTGGGGCACAGATTCACTCCGAGGCACAGGTAGTTGCATGTAGCCCACAAAGCTGGGGCCTTTGGCTCTGAGGTGCACTCCAGCTGCTTAGGCCTACAGAGCTGGGTTCCAGCTGTGACTTTGATCCTGGGGGCAGGACACAGTACTGGCCTGGCCCTGGGAAAGTGTGCTCTGGAATTTCAGGCCCTGGATTGTAGGGCACAGCTGCAATTTGGAAACTGGAGCCAGTAGGGCATAGTGGCAACATACGCCCCAGGGGACGAGGCACCACATAGTGGTGCCTTTGGACCCTGCAATGGAGGGATATGGCAGTATCTTGGACTCTGTGAGGCCGGGTGCAGCATCAGGAAGTACTCAGGAATAGCAGAGTGCGGCTGTGGCTTGGGCTCGGAGGGGTAGGGTGCAGCACAGCAACCATTTTACTCCTTGAGGAGTCAGGGTGCCTCAGCAGTTTAGATTTTGGGGTCAGTTCAATTCCAGGGAAGCAGGGTGCTGCAGTTGTTTGTCCAGGAGGGCAGGGTACCCCAGCTCAGCCAATGCTTTGTTTCCCTGGGATGCAGGGTGCCACATTGGCTCAGCCAGAGCACCTGTTCTTTATGAAGTAGGGTACTGCTTCAGCTCTGGTGCCAGGGAGTGTGACTGCTCTGGATGACCAAAGCACAGATTTACTAGGAGGTAGGGTACCAAGTCAACTCAGGCCTCGAGGGGCTGAGCCTGGCAGTCTGGCCCCTCAGGATAGGATGTATGCTGTGGTTTGGATGTGGTTTGCCCCTGCCAAAACTTAAATTGAAATTTGATTCTCAATGTGGTGGTGTTTGGGAGGTGCGGCCTAGTGGGAAATGTTTGGGTCATGGGGCAGATCCTTCATGAATATATTGTGCCAGCGATTAGTTACCATAGAGTGCAATGTTGTAAATGTGAGTTCAGCTTCTTGGACTCTCTCTTGCTTCTTCTCTTTGTTATGTAATCTCTTTGCATGCATCTGTTTCCCTTTCCACTTTCGGCAATGAGTTGAAGCAGTATGAGAGCTTCACAGATGGGCTCCCGGGTCTTGGACTTTCCAGTCACCAGAATTGTGAGCCAAATAAACATCTTTTTAAAATAAAGTACCCAGTCTCAGGTATTTTAGGGTAACACTGAATGGACTAAGACAGTGTGTCAGCAGCTCAGGGGTGGTGGACCACCAGGTTGGGGTGGCATGGGGTGAGAAAGCCTCAGGGATGGAAGGGTGCAGTGGCTACTCACCCCTGCAGCGAGGCATACTCCTGCAGAGTTTCCAGTTCCAAGATGGCACAGTGCACTGCAGCATGGGTTGTGGGGAGAGCGCAGCCGTCTGGACTCCAGGTGGCTCTCTTAGCTAGTCTTAGCACTTGTAGGGAGTGCTGAGGTCCTCTTGCTTACCTTGTCCCTATAGGGAGCAGTCTGCTTGGTTCAAGCTGATCCTGACTGGGAGATGGGGGGCCAGAGGCATGTTGCTTCCTTCCCTTCTTTATGTGACTGTCCTGGTTTCTGTGTTCTGCCAGATTTTTGCCACCCCTTTGATGTGCTCTGGCACTCACCTTTGGTTATTTTCATCAAAATATAGTTGTTTATTTGTTGCTTTGGCTGTCCTTGTGGTAGGGGGACAAGCACAAGGGAATTCTGGTTGGCATCTTGCTGACATCACTCCCTCTTAAACTTTTCGTTGTATCCTTTTTTGAACTTTATACTCTTTTGAACTTTTTTCCCCACCATATATATGTATTTTTAAAATGTTAGTGTGCTCATTTTTATTGAAGCAATGTGGGTTTTAATTAAATTTTTAATGTTTTAGTAAACCTTTTATTGAAATGTTAACATACAGAAAAATATCCAAATCATAAATGTACAGCTCAGTGAACTGCAGCACACTGAAGCTGCCATGCCCTGGACCAAGCAATAGAATTATCAGCACACCAGAAGCCCCTTCTCCCAGTCACTGTGTGTCTCCTCCTCAACGATAACCACTGTCGCAACTCCTGACATATAAATTAGTTTTGCCTGATTTTGAGTTTTCTAAAATATAGCACATACTATTTTTCCTCGCTTCTTTGATTCGATTTTATAGGCATCAGCCATATTCTTGTATATGGCAGATATTTATTATTATTATTCCATTATGTGACAGTGTCATAGTTTATCCATGATGGATAGAAATGATTTCCAGTTCTTGGCCATTATAATGCTGCCCTGAGCACTAGGTCTTGGGTGTGTGAGCTGTTTGGTGCACACGCTTCTGTTGGAAGATCCCCAGGGGTGAGTTGTGGGCTCCAGGGTGCGTGTGCACTCAGCTGCAGGGCAGGACGCCTGTGCTGTCCTGGAGTCACAGCGGCTTAGCCTCTACCCGCAGCTCCACAGAGTGCTCGTCCTTCCGCTGCCTTGCCGATAGTTGGCCTGTCAGTATTGTTTTATTTTAGGTTTTCAGTCCATGTCTGGATTCCCACTTTCATTTAGATTTTGATCTCAGAACTTCATTAATTTCTTCACAGCTTAACAATGCATTTGAAAAGATTTATTTGTTTTAATCCAGGATTTTATTCAGTTGTTTTGTAATAAGATGGTAGTTTGAGGTTTCATTCTGTTCTTCTGCTAGAAACAGAAATCACCAGGCATTATTCTTTCTATAAAATAGTTAATAAAATTTTGGATCGACTTACATGAATTTTTATTCAAGTATACTTCAAGATGTGGTGCCATTATCCAGGTGCGGTGCTTACACTTTTGTGAGAAGGACATTTCTCTGAATTTTTTGAAGCAATTTGGGTTTCTTAACAGACAATTTTGAATATTATTGTGGATGATGTCTTTAATAACAAATTTAAAGACATAAGAGAAATATTCTCCATATAGTTGACGCTGACCTTGGTAAAGGCCAAGGGCCAGACTTGCAACTTTAACAATGTTTCTGAGGCAGTTAGGAATTTTGGTCATTTTACATAATTTAAACAGAACTTAGATTACCTTGAAAATTCAATGTAAAACATTTTGCCTTCATCTATTGTTTGAATCTTACTTTTTTTCAGCCAGCTTTCTATTAGAAACAGAATAAAGTTAAACTTCTTAATTAGAACCAGGGATGGGGACACTTTGGCTGCTGATTAGAAGAAGAACTCTGTCCTTAAATCAAGAGAGTTTGATAGTTAAGATGAAAAGCTAGATTATTCTTGTCAGGGTGGAAAACAACCACTTCAGTGCTCCAAAGATAAGTGCCCTGAATTTCCCATTAAAAGAAACTTTGGAAGCCAATGCAGGAGGATGGCTTGAGGTCAGGAATTTGAGACCAGCTTGAGCAAGAGTGAGATCCCCTTTCTACAAAAAATAGAGCAATTAGCTGGGTGTGGTGGTGGGTACCTGTAGTCCAGCTACTCAGAAGGCTGAGGCAGGAGGATCCCTTGAGCCCAGGAGTTCGAAGCTGTGGTAAGCTATGATTGTGCCACTGCACTCCAGCCTAGGTGACAGAGTGAGACCCTGTCTCTAAACCAAACAAACAAAAACTTTGGATCTGTTCAGTTTGCTCTGTTGAGACCCCATAGTTCCATGCCAAAGAAATGGGCACAGTTGATTTTTTGGAAGTTATAAATAAATATAATCTGTTCCTCTGTTTGCCTAGAGTTGTGAATGTTCACTGAGGTGGTCTGTATTTGATGAATGATTTAGTCCTGGTTTCTGAGGGTCAGCAGACTAGTTTTACTGATCTTGTGGAAGAGTTATTCAATGAGATTTTATGCAAAAGTTTTAAATGCACATAGTACATATATCATAGTTTATATATGTCACAGTCTTTATTTTCTTTTTCTTTTTAGCCAATTCTGAGGCAAAAGAAACATTTTAATTCATTGCACATTCCAAAAGCTTTGCAGAAGGCCTTGCCATTTAAGAACAAACCCAAGACCCAAGCAAAGGCAGGCAAAGTGCCGAAGGACAGGGGGAGACCGGCCGTCATACGTGAGCCTCACGAAAGGAAGGTACTGTCGCCAGGTGGCTTACCACATGTTGCATTTAGTTATGAAAATAGTGCTCTTAGTAGCACTCTGGACATTTCTACTGCATTCTTGGTTTTCATCAGGAAAAGGGTAAGGGCCAGAGTTATTCAAGGCAATAGAATTGGAAGTTAGAGGAAGGGCCAGAGTCCCTGTGCATTTTAATAGGGAGTAACAGGCACATATCTAGGGAACCACTCTGTCCTCGTTAGTTGCACACAGTATCCACAGAGTGATTAACCGAGGTGGTTTTGTGGTAAAGGTAAAATACACTCACACATGTATCTCCATGCCTGTTGTGATTTCCTAGGTGAGGGTGGTTTTCACTGAGTTAATATTTATGTGGATCATGAATTGCCTTTAGTTTTGATACCATCAGCCAAGGTGTTAGCCACTGAAACATAGAATGCAAGCATGCCATGACTGTGGGAACATTCTGGTGCTCGCTGTGTTTGTCTTGTCAGATCCTTGCACTGCTGGATGCTCTGAGTACAGTGCACAGCCAGAAGGTAAAGAAGACCAAAGAGCAGCAGCACCTGCACAATAAAGAGCACTTCCAAGTAAAGCAGAAGGAGGAGGAGGAGAAGCTGAAGCGACAGAAGGACCTCAGGAAGAAGCTCTTCCGAATTCAGGGTCAGAAGGAAAGAAGAAATCAGCAGTCCAGTCTGAAGGGGGCTGGGGAGCAATTGAAGTGAGCCTTCGGAATGGAGGGGCTGTCCTCTGGATCTGCAGAGACAGATGGTTTCAAATATCGCCGTGCTTGTAAATAGCAAGTCAGGGGGCCAGAGCCCCAGAGAGACGTCCTTGTGGGATACACCCCGACTGTGCCTTTGAGAGGAAGAGTGGAGGAGGAAGGAGACAGCACTGGTAGGACACATGTTCATTCTCGTCTATGGTTATGTGGATTCTCTTACTTTCCTCCACCTATCTCAGTTTGATTATTTTGTGCTACAAAGATATCATTAAAATATTTTTCTGTTAATTTTGGCTTAGTAGTTTTCATTAGGGATGAATGCCTGACAGTTGACTGTGGATAGTTGTTTATTCTACCACCTTCATGAGTAGTCTTCCAGAAGGGAAAGAAATGTTTACCTGAACCCTCAGCTTTAATGTAAAATTTTAGAGAAGGGTGTGTGGTGGTTTTTGTTTTTTGGTCTGTTGTTATCTTCTTTGATAACTGACTCTAATGGACATTGTACATCATGTTTCATGTGTTTTGCGTATTAGTATAATAGCTAGGTAGCTGTAAGTACTTATTTAAAGCTTTAGACTAGGAGATTGTTATCTCAGATACAGTGACCAAGGAAATAGTATTAATATATACTAGTGAAGCAGATGGCTCTTATTATGCTCATAAATTATACCTGCCTACCTACATTGCCCTTCTTTAATGGACCATTTTATCGATGTAATCATACGATTATGTATATGGTGTATATATTTTATCATTATGTGTTGACATAATCACACATGATCTAATCCTATATGATATAACCAGAAATTCACATATCGTTGTACACTTTGCCTATGTCTCCCAATGCTAACGTTTTGCAAATATCACAATCAGGATATTGACCTTGATGTAATCCACTGATTTTGCTCAAATTTCCTGTATGTAGGCATGCGCGTGCATGTTTGTGTGTGCGCGCGTGCATGTTTGTGTGTGTGTGTGTAAAAATATGGGCTGCTTCGTGGATTTGCGTGTCATCTTTGTACAGAGGCCATGCTAATCTCTGTATTCTTCCAATTTTAGTATGTGTGCTGCCAATGTGAGCACCACATTGCCTTTTAAAACATCATATGGACCAAAGAAAATTTACCTGAAGCCAACCAGTGGGTTTCTTGGGAGGGTTGTGAGCAATTGGCCTAGTCTGGGAAGCTTATAAAAACCTAAAACTATCATTGGTTGAGTGCTCAGCCTTGTGTCTCTATAACAAGTGATGGAAATGTGAGAATCCTGCCAGGGCTGGGTCTACCTAGGAAGGGACAGTCGGAACGTGCCCAGAGGAATGAACTACTAAGGAATGAACTCTGGGTATAAATTTTCCCCAGTTCCTTAGGAGCAATTATGAATATCAGCATCAGTGTACTGATAGGTCTGGGACTGATGCATAATAAACCCATAAAAATTATAAAATAATTTAAAACTAATTTGTGTTATATATATATAGCATAATTGATACTGTAGTTTAAAATATGAAACTATAATTCAGTTAAAAATATACAAGGCACTCTAAGTCATACCATGTTTTGCAGTTAAGTAGCTTTTACAGGGTCCTTCAGAACAGATGAAACCTAACTTTAAAAGGGTCTTAGGGGCTAAGGAAATGTTTCCAAATAATAACTTGAATCCACAAATGAAAAAAAGTGTATTATACAAGATTATACAAGTAAATTTGTTAAAAGAGCAAGCATTGCAAATAATAAAGTATATATAATTGTATAGTCTCATTTTTTAGCCAAAAGAGTGAAATTCTTTAGTAATGGGGGAAATAAAAGAATGTTTAAGCACAGTTGCAGCTAATTGTCTTTTCTAAAGACAGTATAATGTATGTGTAATCATATCTGCTAACATTAAAAATCTTAGTTCATCATATTTGGAGAACAAGGGAAATGAAAAGTTCGTACATCAAGGTTGTTTAAAACTAAAGAAATCTCTAATGTCTGAAAGAAACAATAAATAGTATTTTTCATGTAGAATTTTTACTGGTTAAGGGGCCAGCTGGCCAGGTTAGTAAAATACAGTCGTGCATTGGTTAACAACAGAGAGACATTCTGAGAATGTATCATTAGGCAGTTTTGTCATTGTGTGAACATCACAGAGTGTACTTACACAAGCCTAGATGGTATAGCCTCCTACACACCTAGACCGTATGGTGTGTCCTGTTGTTCCCAGGCTACAAACCTCTAACAGCATGTTGCTGTGCTGAGTACTGTAGGCAGTTGTAACACAATGATAAGTATTTGTATATCTAAACATAGAAAAGGTACAGTAAAAATATGGTATTATAATTTTAGGGGACCTCTGTCATATGTGCAGGCCATCATTGACCAGTATGTTGTTAATGCAGTGCATGGCGGTATATAACTGCATCATTTTTGCAACTGAGAGGTTTACATTTATTTTAGAGGAAGATAGTATATCAAAATGAGGACTAGACTGGGGGAGTTTATAAATTACTTTTCAATACTAATGCTTTATTCATTATATATTAATCAGGAAGTGTTTTGCAAAAGTAAATTCCACCAGAATGTGAGTTCTGTGAGAACAGGAACTGGGTTGTTCACCTTCTTGGCACTTGGCATAGAGCCATTCATTGAGTGTATCTTGGAGTAGAGCCACTGGGCATAGAATAAGTGCTTAATAAATATTTGCTTGGAAGGAAGAAGGGAGGAGGACACTCCAACTGAAGCTTGCCATGCAAATAAGCATTCACCCTCTAAAATATTTTAATAGTTTTTATAGAAATCTTACTAAATTGCATTAAACTTTATAAATTGTAAAAAATTATTCTTTTGTTGTATTTAATGCATTTGACAACAATTGGGAATTGAGATAACCACTCATTATTATACTCTTTTATCTTTTTGCCGTGTACAGGCAGCCATAAGTTTTGGTTATTTTTTTTAAACTAATATTGGCCTATAGTGTACATATCATTCTATGCCATTAAATATTCTTATGTGATAATAGATGTGTTCAGGTATATTTGGTTTCCTATTTGTGGACATACTAGATGGTTTCTTTCTTCTTTTTTTTTTTTAATATGTTAACTTGCTTTATTTAAAACTTTGCTGTATTACTGTTTGGTGACATGCCTACTGTTTCAGAAATAAATGTGCAAAGCAGGAAGCCACGTGGCCTGTATTCAGCTCTCTGGAGGCTTCAGGGCTCACCCTGGTGATGGGAAGAGAGCATTTGCTTGGTTGCCCTTAGCATTGACTCCTTTTAGCTAATATTTTGCCATACTCATATGTTTTTAAAACCATCGTTCAGAGGCCATCTTAAATACATTGAATTTTATTTGCCTGTCCTTAGTTTTACCTGGTTTATTTCATGGTTTTAAAGTCTTGTACATTTTTGTAATCCTTAAACTAATAAGATCAAAAGCTGAGGTGTTGGACAGTTAAATGCCAAAGGTGTAAATTATGAAAGTGTTAACATTTCATATTTTGGGATAGTACCTTATGATTAAAAATTAGGTAAACTTTGGTTGAGCTGGTATTTGGAGGAATATTTTAAATCTTACTTTAAGCAAAGTTACAACCTTCTAAAATAAGTTGCCACTGGTATATAGAGAGGGTAGATTGTTTCATACATTTGGATCAGTTAGGCAGTAACTTTTTTTGAGGTCCTGTTTTTGTTTTGCTTTTTTTTTTCCAATTTTTGTGTTGTGAAATATGCATAACAAAACTTAACATTTTAACCATTTTTAATTCTGCAACTCAATGGGATTAATTACATTTACTGTGTTGTACACCCATCTTCAGAACATTTTAATCATTCCAAACTGAAACTCTGTATCCATTAAACACTCCTCATTCCCTCCTCCCTTGGCTTCTGGCAACCACCATTCTTTTTTCTGTCTCTGAATTTGAGTACTCTCTATAAATGGAATTGTACAATAGTTACCGTTTTGTGTCTCATTTATTTCACTTAGCATGTCTTTAAGGTTCATCCACATTATAGCATGTGTCAGAATTTTCTTCCTTTCTAAGACTGAATAATATTTCAGTGTGTGTCTGTATCACATTTTGCTTATCCATTCATTCATTAATGGATGTTTGGGCTATTGTGAATAATATTGCTGTGAACATTGGTGTATAAATATCTGCGAGTCCCTGCTTTCAGTTCTTTTCTGTAGATACCTAAAAGTGAAATTACTGATCAAATGTAATTCTATGTTTAATTTTTTGAAGAACTGCCTTACTATTTCCGTAACAGATAAGCTATTTTACATTCCTGTTAGCAATGTACAAGGGTTCCAATTTCTCCACAGCCTGGACAATCCTTGTTATTCTGGGTTTTTTGTTTTTTTTTTAATAATAGGCACCCCAAGCGAGTGTGAAGCTTCATCTCATTGTGATTTGCATTTACCTGATGACTACTGATGTTGAGCGTCTTTTCATGTGCTTATTGGCCATCTGTATAATCTTCTTTGGAGAAATTTCTATTCAAGTTCTTTGCCCAGTTTTGAATCAGGTTGTACGGTTTTTTGTTGTCGAGTTGTAGAATTTCTTTATATATTCTAGATATTAATCCCTTATCAGATAAATGATTCACAGATATTTTCTCCCATTCCGTGAGTTGTCTCTCTTACCTCTCTATTGATAGTGTCACTTTATGCACAAAAGTTTTTAACTTTGATTAAGTCCAATTTATTCTTTTGTTGCCTATGCTTTTGGTGTCTTATCCAAGAAATTGTTATCAAATCATTGTTTACTTTTCTTAAAAAGTGTTATTTATGTGATTATTTGTCAGTGTCCATCTCTATTGATTGCATTTCTTGAGGGCAGCGCTTTTAAACATGCAAATTTTGATGTTCACAAATCTTTGGGTGGCTTTCCTTTGTGTACAGGCCGAAGCCCTTAGTTCTGCTTCACTGCCTACTCTGGCCCTTGTCTCATACCTCTCTTCTGCTGCTTTGAGCTGTGGCCACATTGGCACTTTGTCCCTCAAGTGTACTTGCCTCAGGGCCTTAGCACATGCTGTCCCTCTTCCTGGAGTGCTTTCAGTCCGATGTTCACCTCCCTGTCTTCTACCAGGTGCCTGCTGCTTTTCCTTCTGACCCTCGCCACTACCACCTGTCAAGTGGTCCCTACACTGGCCCAGGTCTCTCCTGGACCCTCTCATAGCTTCCCCATACTCTTCCAAACTTTTCTCCCACTAAACTGGTGGTTCTCAGTGTGCGTTCCAGGAACCCCAAGCATCCAAGTCTGTTTCCTGACAATAGGAAGACATTATTTGCCTCTTTTACTCTCACTTGCTCTTAAGTGCCAGGCCAACTTCCCAGAGGCCATGTGACATTCAGAAGTGCAGCAGCCTGACAGCAGATAGGAGAATCCAGCTTGTAGTGAGTCAGACATGACAGGCACTGGAGAAACTGTAAAACAGTGCCACTTTTCCTGCAAATTATTTTTACTTTGGAAAATATTTTTCACAAGAATATGCTATTTATGTTACCATACAATGGGCTTGTTTCTGTTATTTTTAAACAAATTAATATTTTAAATGTTTCTCAGCTTTAACCTTTTGTTGTTGTTAGTCATGGGTCCTTTTATTCTCTTTACCCCCAGCCAGCTTTATTAAAGTATAATTGACAAAAATTGTATATATCTGCAGTGTACAGGGGATGTTTGATATATGTACACATTGTAAAGATACTAAATCAAGCTGGCTACCGTGCCCATCACATCACATACTTACAGCTGTTTTGTGGTGAGGACATTTAGGATCCTTTCTCTTAGCAGTTTTCAAATGTACACTGGAGTATCACTAGCTGTGGTCACCACGCTGTCTGTCAGCTCCCAGGTCATATTCCTCCTAACTGAAACTGAGTTCCCTGTCACCAGCACCTCCCATCCCTTCCCCAGCTTCGGCTTCTCATATAGTAAAAACTGATAGATAAAATCCACATGAAGAGAAACTCTCTGAGGTCCAAAGTCACTTCGGGGCATGTAAAGGCCTTGAGAGACCCAAGTCTGGGCAGTGTGGGCCTGAGCCACTCCCTCTTGAGGTGGCCCGGGCTGCCCACCATGGTGTGTAGGACCCAGTGCTGTCCCCATAGGAAACATGGGGGTGGACGAGTTAAATTCCTGCTCTGTCACTGGGCGTGCTAGGCCTTTGCACACCTGCAAGGTTGCGTGGCCTGGCAGCGAGCGCAGAGGTGAGAGGGAGCTGCGCTGGCCAGGTGTCCCCTCCCTGTGCCTCCTGAGCTGCCCTTGTCTGCCCAGGACCCCAGCCCAGGGATGAAGTGCTTTCACACTGTAAGTTCTGGCAAAGTTAACAAAGAACATGATGGAGCCATTTCACCGTCTTCTTAAGTTTCCTTTCCCTCCCAGGGACACTGACTGAGGAGAGGGGACGGAAGGGGCAGCAGGAGCCTCGGCCCGGGGGCTGCGGGACAGCCTCCACTCTGCGCCCAGTGTCCACAGAGATTCAGGGCCACCATGCTAAAAGAGGGAAAAGAAGCAGGTGAAACTAATTGTAATATAATTTTAATTTTTTAAGCCAGTATATCTAAAATATTATCAATGCAACATGGAATCACCGTGAAAATCATTGACAAGCTATTCGACATTCCTGTTTTGTGCCAAGTCTTTGAAATGTGGGGTAGTGTACTCTTACAGCACCTGTCGATTCAGATGCTGGATTTTGTGGAAAACATTATCTGTATTTAGATTTCATAAATTTTAAGTTAAAAAATAGATTTATAACCCCTAGTTGTTTCAAATGTAACCAAATCTGGTAACCAGTTTTAAATTAAAATTAATTAAATAAAATTAAGTTTCCAGCTCCTCAGCAGCTGCTGCACATTTTAACTGCTCACTGACCCATATGACCAGTGGCTCTGTAGAGGACAGCATGGCTCTAGACATAGTGTAGGAGGCTGGGGAGGGCTTCCTTAAGGAAGCAAGTGATCTTTGAGCTGTGATCTGAAAAAGCAGATGAACTTGGCAAAACTGGGAGTTGGGGAGAAAGAGCATGTCAGGCATGGGAATGTCATGTGCAAAGGCCCTGTGGCACAAGGAAGCGTGACACCTGCAAGCAGTGTGGCTGGAGCCAGGATGGGCAGCAAGTTGCAGGCAGCTAGAGAAGGAAATGGAGAGGTAGGTGCTGAGGCTGCTTTAAGATGCTGTCTTTATCCCAAGACACTGGGAAGCACCAGAGAATATTTAGCTGGGACAGCATGGTTAGATTTCCATTTTTAAACAATTCTCTTTGCTGCTGGGTAGAGACAATTTGGAAGGGAGATCAGGGGTAGTAAGTCCTGGGAAAAGGTGCGGAGAGGGAGAAGTCGTGAATGATAGAGCTCTGGGAGGGGCAGGGGATTGGGGGTTGTGAGGAATGAAGGGTCTTCAGGTGTCTGGCTGGAACACCAGGTGAGTGATGAGCTTGGGTTTGGGTCCCTGTAGGACAGTGGGTGGGACATCTGAAGGGGTCGGCAGGAATACTGTGGAGCTCAGATTGATGTCCTGCTGGGCTTAAAAGGTACTCCCAAGAGTTGTCAGCACCTATCTGGGAGTGGAAGGATTATCTAGGGCGGTGTCAGGATTGAACACAGGTGGGTTTTTATCCAGCACTTTTACTATTAGCTTAGTATCTTCATATACCTCAAAGAGATCATCAAGTCCTACCCACATATGCAAACCAGTGCGCAGGAAGTCGATGTGATCCGGCTGAGGTTCCCTTGACCAAAAACTGAGCTGGACAAACTAAACAAGGCTGTGCACAGACACCAGATGTGTGAGTGACATTAACAAAGAGGGCAGCCTGCATCTCCCGTCTCCCAGTGTCTCCATTTGCTGTATGCAGACTTGGCCACCCAGGGCTGAGGTGCAGGGAGGCTCTGCCACTCACTAGTTATGTGGCTCTGGGCAGATTACTGAGTCTGAGTTTCAAGTTTCTTATTTGTAAGATGGGGATGATAAAACAACCTTGGCAGTGTGTGAGGATTTAACAAGACTGGTACAGAACAGATGACCAAAAGAGCTTAGTTTTATGTCCCTTTCTGATCGCATTTTAAAGAGGCATATAGGTCTATGACTTCTTAACACATACTAGATTCACATAAGCACCACCACGGTCAGGATGCCCAGGAGCCCTGGCCCTCCTGCAGTGCAGCCCCACCCTCCCAGCCCACCCTGCTAACTGCTGACATGCCTTTCCTCCTTAGCTTTATTGTTTTGAGAATGTGATGTGAGTGGAAACCTATAGCATATGATGTTTTGTAACTGGCTACTTTCACTAAGCACCATGCCTTTGAGAGTCCTCCCAACTGTTCTGTGTATCAGTGGTGTGTTCCTTTTGTTTGCTGAATAGTATTCAACTGCAGGGAGAGAGCACGGGTGGTTACCTGCACATCATTGGAAGGAGGTGGTTGTTTCCAGATTTGGGCAATTATGAATGTAGTTGCTATAAACATTAGAGTTTTTTGTGTGAACTTAAGTATTTATTATTCCAGAGAAAATGCTCAGGAGTAGTACTGCTGGGCCTTAACAGTGTCTTTTGCCAAGCTACATTTTTAATTTTGATCAAGTCTAATGAATTAATTTTTGCCTTTATAGATTGTACATTTGGTGTCATATCTAAGAACTCTGTCTCTAACTTCAAGTCATGAAGATTTCCTCCTATGTTTTCTTCTAAAACTTGTATCTATAGATATATATACACACACAAACACTAATAACAATAAGGACACTTACATGTCATGACACTTACAGTCCTTGTCTGTAACTGGTCACATGGTAACATATCTACCTTCTTCCACTTCCCTCTTCTGTATTCCCTTTGCCTTCAGCAAGCCTCAGCTGGCTGTAGTTCTTTCCCTGGTGGTGTGACCCAAACTTCCAGTCCCGGAGGAGACCAAACTGTCCTGCCTGGATAGGTTGTACTTTTTCATTGTCCTCAATCACAGGGCATGGTAATACTAGGAGATGCCCTAAGGGATCCCCTATATCCCAGACGCACTACTCCTTACTCCTCTGTGTAGTCCAGTTTCCCCTTGGTAGTCAGGATTGGTCTCTCTGGCCAGCGCTGCAACTCCCTTCTTTACCTGTTCACTCAGAGGCATGAGGAGCCCAGAGTCGCCGGGTGGCAGTCTTAACTTTCAGTTCAGTGGAATCATTATTGTGTTTCCTGGTGGCAGCATTTCTCCCTCGAACTAAAACCTCTAGGCCAGCAGAGCATAAGGTTGTGGGGACAAGAAGCAAAGATTATGCTAATGGGTCACCAGGGGTAATAGTGAGTGGCCCCACTCCCATTTCCACCCATGAGTCCTGGCTGTGGGAGAAACAGCACCGTATACAGGACACTGATTCAGAGCACATCCAGCCTTCTGGGGAACCTTGCCCCAGCCCTGCAAGGTATTGCCACCTAGCTGGTGCTGTAACCGAGATCTCAAAAGGCCCTTCCACCATTGTGCCAAGACAGCTGCTTCAGGATGGTGAGGAGCATGGTAGTAAGGCCAGTGAATTCCATGAGCATTGGGCCATGTGGCACTTCTTCTGCTGTGAAGTGAGTTCCCTGATCAGAGTAATGCTGTGTGGAATACGATCAAAGTGGATAAGGCATTCTGAAAATCCACAGATGATAGTTTTGGCAGAAGCATTGTGTTCAGGGAAGGCAAATTGATATCCAGATTAAATGTCAGTTAGGACAAAACACTACCCCTTTCCTGATGGAAGTGGTTCAATGTAATCAACCTGCCACCAGGTAGCTAGCTGATTACTCCGGTGAATGATGCCATATTGGGGACTCAGTGCTGGTCTCTGCTGCTGGCAGATCAGACACAGTGGTGGCTATAGCCAGGTCCCTTGGTTAGTGGAAGTCCATGCAAAAGCTCCATCCCTGACACCATGGCCACTTTGTTCATGAGACCCTTGAGTGATGACTGGGAAAAGAGACTGACCTATCCACAGAACTGGTGGTCCTATCCACCTGATAATCAATCCTGCTCTGCTGAGGTTGCCCTTCAGTGAGTATTCGCATGAGACACAAATATCTTCACATTTTTCGCCCATTCAGACAGGTCTATCCACATACCTCTTTCCCAGGCTTTACTGTCAGCACTTTCTAATCACGTTGCTTTCAAGTCCCTGACCATCCAGCTAAATTATTGGCCACAACCTATGAATTGGTATATAATTGCATGTCTGGCCATTTTTTCTTCCAAGCAAAGTACACAACTAAGTGCACTACCCAAAGTTCTGCCTATTAGTGATACCATGTTGTGGTTTTAATTCATACTTCGCTAATGGCTGATGATTTGACCCTCTTTTCATGTATGTATTTGCCATCTGAATATCTTCTTTGGTCAAATATTTGTTCACGTCATTTGCATGTTTTTAATTGGATTGCTTATTTACTATTCAGCTCTGTTGAGCTTTTAGAAACAAGTTCCTTGTCAGACATGTGATTTGAAAATATTATCTGTCAGTCTGTAATTTTTCTTTTCATCATTCTAACAAGGTCTTCTGCAGAGTAAAAAATTATAATTTTGACCAGGTACAACTTATAATTTTTTTTCTTCTATGGATTATACTTTTGATGTCAAGTCTGCCTTGTCCTTGGTCCTGAAGATTTTCTCCTTTTTTTTTTCTTTTCTGAAAGTATTAAAGTTTTACCTTTAAGTCAATGATCCTTGAGTTAAGTTTTGTATAAAATGTGAAGGTTAGGTCAAGGTTCATCTCTTTTGCCTATGGATGTTTGATTGTTCCAGCAGCACTTATTGAAAAGGCTGTCTCTCCTCTACTAAATTGCTGTTGCATCTTAGTCAAAAATTAATTAAGCATATTTCTGTGGGTTTTCCTGTTCTGTACCATTAATCAATGTGTCTATCCCTCTACCAGTAGTACTACACTGAATTGAATGCTGTAGTTATAGAGTAAGCTTTAATGTTGAGTAGAGTGATTCTTTCTGTTTAATTATTCTTTTTCAAAACTGTTTTTAGCTATTCTAGGGCCATTTCCTTTCAACATAAATTTTAGAGTAAGTTTACATATATATACAAAAAACATTGCTGAGATTTAGATAGGAATTGTGTTAAACCTGCAGTTTGAGAAAAGTTGACATCTATGTTGAGACTTCCCATCCCTGAATATGGTGTGTCTCCATTTATGTAGATCTTTGATTTTTTAATCAGAATTTTATAATTTTCACTATACTTTCTAGTATATAGTTTGTTAGATTTATCCGTAAGTATTTCATGTCTTTGGATCACTTGTAAGTGGTACTACAGTTCTTATTTTGGCTTCCACTTGTTCGTTGTTAGTATATAGAAATGCACTTGTGCTTTTGTGTTCTTGTGTGCTGTTCCCTTAGTGTTCTCATTCTTTAGATCAAGGATGTTTTTGTATATTCCTTGGGATTTTTTTATGAAGATGATTGTGCCATGTGCAAGTAGTAATAGTTTTATTTCTTTTATTTTTTCCCAGTTTGTACCTTTTATTTCCTTTTCTTGCCTTATCTCACTGGCTAGAACATCTAGTACCATGTTGAACAAAAATGGTAAGAGGAAATATCCTTGTCTTGTTCTTGCTTTTAAGGGGAAAGCATTCACTCTTTTAACATTAAATATGATGTCAGCAGAAAGTTTTTGTAGATGCCTTTTGTAAAATTGAGGAAATTCCCCTCTATCCCGTTTACTGTCATGAATGGGTTTTGAATTTTGTCAAAACCTTTTCCTGTGTCAATTGATATGATAATATGATTTTTCTTCTTTAGCCTATTTATATGGTGGATTATATTGATTGGTTTTTCAAATATTGAAACAGACCTTGCATAACTTGAGTAAAATCCCTCTTGATTGTGGTTTATTATTTTTTTAGACATTGCTGGATTTGATTTGCTAATATTTTCTTGAGGATTTTTATATCTAAATTCATGAGCAGTATCAGTCTATAGGGTTCTTTCTTCTTCCTTTCCTCTCCCCTCCCTCTCTCCCTCCTTCTTTCTTTCCCTCCCTCCCTCCTTCCCTCCTTCTCTCCCTCTCCATCCCTCCCTTCTTCCTTCTGTCCTTCCTCCTTCCGTCCCTCCCTCCTTCCTCGTTTCCCTGTATCACTCTCTCCCTCCTTCCTTCCCTCTTCCTTCCCTTCCTTCTTCCTTCTCTTCCTCTCTCCTTCCTTCCTGCTATTTTTGTCTTATTTTAATATCACAGTAATTCTGACCTCATAAAATGAGTCAGGAAGTGTTCCCTTTTCTTCTACTTTCTGGAAAAGATTGTATAAAACTAGTGTTAATTCTTTAAATATTTGGAAAATTTTCCAGTGAAACCATCGGCCTGATTGTTTTGTGTTCAGAACTTTTTAATTACAAATCCAATTTATATAATGATTATGGGACTATTTCATCTTTTCAGAGTTTTGGTAATTTGTGATTTTCAAAGAATTTGGTCCATTTTTTCCCACTAGGTGTCAAATTTATGACCATAAAATTATTTTATAGCTTTTCTCTTTTTTCATGGCTTTAGCATTTTTTGTGATATTCCCTGTTTTATTCCTGATGTTGGTGATTTGTGTGTTCTCTTTCTTTGTCAGTCTTGCTAGAGGCTTATTTATCAGTTTTATTTTTTGAAGAACTTTTTTCTTTTATTCTCTGTTGCTTTCCTGCTTTTAATTTTGTCTTCTGCTCTTAACTTTTTTATTTCCTTCCTTTTGTTTGCTTTAGGTTTATTTAACTCTTCCTTTTCTAGTTCCTTTGATTATTGGTTTGAGAACTTTCCTCATTTTTTTCCCTCTCACCACTCCTATTCAACCTCATTTCTAATATAAGCATTTAGTGCTATAAAGTTCTCTCTCAGCTCTGCTATAGCTACATCCCACAAATTTTGAGACACTGTATTTTCGTTGTTATTTGCATTTTTTAAAATTTCATTTGCTACTTTTGTCCCACATTTATATAAATATATGTTGTTTAATTTTCAAGTGTTTGGAGATTTTCTTGTTGTTTTTCTGTAGTCTATTTCTAGTTTGATTCCACTATGATCAGAGGACATACTTTGTGTGATTTCAGTTCTCTAAAATTTATGAAGATTTGTCTTAAGACTCAAGATATGTTCTATAAGACCTTGAAAATAATATGGATTTTGCTGTTGGATAGAGTTTTCTATAAATGTCAATTATATCCTACTGACTAATAATATTGTTTGGTTATTCTGTATTCTTGCTGATTTTTTTAGTCCAGAATTCTGCAAATTCTGAGAGTGAGGTGTTGACATCTCCAACTATAATTATAGATTTATCTATTTCTTCTTGAAACTGTATCAGGTTTTGCTTCATGTATTTTGAAGCTCTGTTGTTTGGTGCATATACATTTAGGGTCAGCATATGCTCTTGGTGGATTGATCCTTTTATCATTATTATTCCTCTTTTGCCCTAGGAATAGTCTTTGCTATGAAGTCTACTTTATCTGATATTAATATAGCTACTCTTGCTTTTTAAAAATTAATATTTGTTTGCATGAAATATCTTTTTCTGTCCTTTCACTTTTAATCTACTTATGCCATGATATTTGAAGTGAGTTTCTCATGGACATGATATAGTGGGTCATGTTTTTGTACTCACTCTGCCTATTTCTGTGTTTTTCCCAGATCTAATTAAACTGCAAAGTCTGATGGCACAGTTCATAAGACTTCCCTCATTCCTGACACCGTTTGCTAGAAGGACTCACAGTACTCACTGAAAGCACCATGCACGTGGTTATTATTTATTACAGGGAAAGAATACAAATTAGAACTAGAGAAAGAAGAGACATTAGAGGACAGGGTCTAGGAGAGTCTATGTTGTCCACGGTGTGCGTTACCCTCCCAGCACTGATGTGTGACAATACTATGGAGTATTGCCAGTGTAGGAACCTCACCCAAGTCTTGGTGTTTATTCTTGGAGCTTCATTCTGTAGGCCTGATTGATTGATTGATTGGAGACTGGTTGAACTCAGTCTCCAGCTCCCCCTTTTCTGGAAGCTGGGGCTGATATCACATGGTGGGAGGGGCCCACTATGAGCCACCTGGTTAAACCTTCAGGTGTGGTCTGAGGGGCCACCCTGAATAACAAAGACATTCCTGCCATTTGGGCTTAGAGCCAGGACAAAGGCCAGACCTCTCTTTGGGGCAGACCAAATTCTTGACTACACAGTAATTATATGTTAGGGCTCAAGAGTGCCATTTTTATTGTTTTCTGTCTGTTCCTTATGTTTCTTTTCTTTTTCCTTGCCTTGGGTTACTTGAACAGTTTTTAGAATTTCTTTTTGAATTGTTTATAATATTTTTGAGCATATCACTTTGCGTAGTTTTCTAAGTGGCTGCTCTGGACATTACAGTATACACATGTGACTTAATCACAGCTTATTGGTAGCGATGTTTTACCACTTTGTATGAAATATCAAAACCTTAGTTTCATTTAGTTCCCCTTTTCCTCTCCTCCTCTTTCTTAAGAGTATAGTTATCCGCAATATTTCCTCTTCAGACATAGAGCATAGCATCAGATGGTGTTACCATATTTTGCTTCAACTATAAAATGTAATTTAAGAAACTTATGGGTTGAAAGATAGTCTACTATATTTACCCCTATTATTACCCATTCCATTGTTGGTCTTCCAAGTTTCCTTCTATTATCATTTTCTTTCTATTGGTAGAACTTCCTTTAGCCATTTATTAGGGGTAGGTTTTCAGATAACAAATTATCTTAGTTTTCCTTCATCTTAGAATATCTCTATTTCCCCCCTCATCCTTGAAGTATAGTTTCACCGAATAGATTCTAGATGGACAATTTTCTCTCACCACCTGAGAATGGTGTGCCATGTCCTGCCTCTGTGGTATTAGATGAGAAGTCTGCTGTCATTTAAATCAGTGTTACTGCATGGGTCATTTTTCTCTGGTGGTTTTAAGATTTTTTTTCTCTGTCTTTCCTTTTCTGAAGTTTCATTGCAATGTGTCTGGGTGTGAGTCTCTTTGTGTTTATCCTATATGGGGTTTACCCAGCTTCTTGACTCTGTAGGTTTATTTCTTTCACCAAACTTGGAAATTTTTCAACCATCTCTTCTTTGAATATTTTTTCAACCTTCATTCTCTTCCTCTCCTTCTGGGACTCTGATGATGTGAATGTTAGACCTTTTGTCATGGCGCTACCTGTCCTGTGGGCTGTGTCATCTTGTCAGTTTCTTATCTCTCCTATCCAAGTACTAACCGGGCCCAACCCTGCTTAGCTAGTAGACAGTTTCCTATCTCTCTGTCGTTCATCTGGGCCAACTCTATTGATCGCCTTTGAGTTGACTATTCTGTCATCTCCAATAGTATGAGCCCACCAGCACATTTTCAAATTTCAGTTATGTAATTTTCCATTCTATAATTTCCATTTTGTTCTTGTTTCAAGGAAATTCATCATTGTTTTTTGAAGCATTTTTGTGATGGCTGCTTTAAAATTCCAACATCTGATTTACATTGATTTTGGGCTTGGTTGATTTTTCTTTTGTCATTCGAGTTGTATTTTATGGTTCCTGATATGACAAATATTTCAACTATATTCTGGAAATTTTGGTTATTGTGTAAGAAAACTCTTGACCCTGCCTAAATGTTCTATTTCAGCAGGTGGTGCCCTTACTTGGGTATAGCAGATAGGCCCTGGCCAATTCCTGGGAGATGCAGAGTAAATGACAACGTAGTTTACAAAGCCCTCGGAGTGCTATTCTGGTCTGGTTTGTTCTTCTGGGTCTGCTGGGGCTCTGGTTCAGTCTCTTTCTCTCTTGCTTGGGTTACCCTGTGTTGTGGCATGTGGGTTCAGGAAGCACTGAGTGCTGGATCATCTCTGAGCTGTGGCTGGTGGAGCCCGCAGTGGCTTGGGTATGATGCTGCTGTGCACTGGTGTGAGTCTCCTCGCTAGGTCTCTGTTGGGATGCCCCTTTCTCAGTCCTTGTACCTGGGAGAACAGGATTTTCTTTTTCCTTTCTTTTTCCCCTATACTTTTTGGCAGCTGCAGGTTAGAGGCCTCTCCCAGGCCCTGTCCAGTATATGGGAAATAAAGAGAAACCCAGGAACTCAGGGCAGTGTCTTCCCCAAGCCTGAGTTTCCCATCCAGTCTTCTTTCCTTTTTCCACCTTATAGGGGCCTCCTGTGATTATCTGTTAAGGTATTTCCAGGGTGTCTAGTTGTATGAAGAGGGAAGGAGCAGAAGCCAAGTGAGCCAGGTCATCTTGTCATGGAAAATCTGGTCAATTTTCCAAGCATTTGGAAAGTGTTGCCACCACGTTCTCCGGGGAGGGTGTGACAGTTAACACTCCCGCCAGCAGTGTTTGCATGCATCCATTTCCTTTACCCATGACAATGTGTGATGCTATGATTTTTGTTTTTAAATTTTGCTTTTGGTTCCTAGTAAGATGATTAATTAATGGCTGCTGGCTCCATCCCGTGAACCCAAACCTTGGAGATGCCACAAAAGGGATAATAGTTGATGAAACCCAGAACCTAAGATGAAAACCCATTATTGTTTCCAGTAAAAGGAAACTTGTTTTTTTCCGTGGAAGGTAGAAAAAGAGAAATAAAGGCAACACACCGAAGTCCTGCACGTTTCTGGGACTGTTTCCACACTCCCTGCCTGTCTGCCCCTCCCCCACGGCGGAGCTGTGTTTTGCACTATTTGCAGTCTCTGGTGCATTTGGCGATTTAACGTTGGCAAGGCAAGTTTCTCTTCATGGTTGGGTTTTCCTGCCTGTTCTTTGTGTTTATTCTTTCAGATAAGCTTAGATCTTTAACCGTTTCCTTTAATGTCCTCTGGTAGAACTTCATAGTTTTTTCACAGAGTTTCTGTGTATGTCTTAACCAGAGTTTTTCATATTTCAAAATGTTTGTAACTATTTTTATTATACAAGTAGTAGGTGAATATACTCCTGCTCCAGATTACTCAAGTGATACATAAATACAAAAATGTAAGTCTCTGGTTCTTCCACCTGACTGCTCTTCTCAGAGGTTACAATTGGTAACAGTTCAGTTCATTTTCTTTTTGCATTTGTACCCACCCCACCCACGCTCACACGATACTTGAACTCAAAATGTTTCTAATAGTACTACAGTGGCCTCCTATCTGTGGGTTTCCACATCCGTGGATACAACCAACCAGGGTTCGAAAATATTTGGAAAAAACATGGACGGTTGCATCTGTATTGAATATTTACAGACTTTTTTTCTCTTGTCATTATTCCCTAAACAAAACAGTATACCAGCTATTTATTTACATGGCATTTACATTGTAGTAGGTACTATAAGTAATCTAAAGATGGTTCGAAGTGTATGGGAGGATGTGTGGGGGTTACCTGCACATACTACATCATTTTATATCAGGGACTTGAGCATCCACAGATTTCGGTATCTGCAGGAGTCCTCCACGGATACCAAGGAATGAATGTATGCGCCAGTCCTGTGGCTTTGGGCCGGGCATTTAAACTTCTGCAGCCTCAGTTTGCTAATCCTTAAAATGGTGACAACTGTTAGTGTTCCAGTGTTGTGGGGGTCACACATTGGTGGCCACTTTTCCAGGGTAGACTATTTGAAGTAGAATTGTTGATCAAAGAGGAGGCACATTTTCCCCTTCACATTTTAGAGTCCTTTTGTGCTCCTGAAAGGCTGTACCGAATTCCCTTCCCTCCCAGTGCAGGCAGTGCCTGTCCCCCGATGCCACTGATGGTGAATGGACTTTTCATTTTTGCCAGTCTGGTAAGCACGAGACACATTTCATTATTGTTTAAATTTGCATTTTTATTAGATAGCTCCAGGGTTTAGCGTCTCTTCAAGTGTTATTGCCTTTCTCTTATCTCCTGTGACTCGTGCACAGCCTTTGCCCGTTTTTCTGTTGGGTTGGTTGCCGTTTACATATTGATTTTGTAAAAGCTCTTTATATATTCTGCATATAATCCTGTGACTGTTTACAAATTTATAAATATTTTTCCCAGTATGACGCTTGCCTTTTGACTCATCTGTGATGCCTTTCTCTGTTCAGGGATTTTGAATGTTCCTACCATCAGATCTGGTGTTTCTCCTGATGATTTTGAGGTTTTGTGTCTTGCTTGGGTGTGTGTTTCCTACTCCCTTTAATTACAAAAATGCCCTTTTATTTTAAAATTACAAAAGATATTTCCACATGGTTTCTAACTTTTTAATTTTTATTCTTTAGCTGAAAAATATTTTAATTGTAATTATTGAAGTATTAATTACTTTTCTCTTAAAATTATTTACTGTTATTGGTTTTATTTATTTACATGTATTGATTGATTTACATTTAGTTTCATTATTTTGAAGTAATATATTAATATAAATACGCCAGTTTGTGAACCTTCCAGGCATACAAGAAAGGAGTAAAAGAACCACCGTGTACCTCCCCACCCGCCTCCCCATCCCCATCTCCTCTCCACAGCCAACCCAGCCGCTCTGTCCGACGGCTCTTCCAGGTCTCTTTCTAGACATCGACATTCAGACATTATTTTCCTCCATGTGGTGTCATTTATAAACATACACACACAAGTGTCTTGGGGATCCTCTCCATATCCCCGCAGTGTGAGTGTGTGCCTGAGATCCTTGCTGAGCTAGTTAACCTTGCAGGAAGAATTGGGGGAGCCTCCGTCCCTCCCGTGCTCTGGTCCATCCCTGGCACAGCGATCCCATCCCTGGGGGCTGATGGAGCCCCCTACCACCTCTGGTCTCCCTTTCCATTTGTTCTGTGTTTATTGTTCTCAGGTTTTCTGCCTCCTATTAAGCCAATTTTGGCAATTTACATATTCCAAGAAACTCTTACATTTCATCCAGATAAAACAGAACCTAACAGAATGGACCCCCCCAGGTCCCCCTCTGCCCAGTGGTTGGAGAGGCTCCACCACACCTGTGGTCAATAGTTATGTCACTTTTTTTAACCTGTTTTAAAATTTATACTTTTCTCTTTTTTCTTTTGCTCAACTTCTCAGAGGTTTATTTTTCAAAAGGCTTCTTGTGTTGTTTACTTTGTTCATATATTGTGATATTTCTTATGTCCAAGTGTATATATAAAATTTCCCTTGAACAGTAATTTGGACATACTGCTTTGGATTTTGATAGGTCATAGTCTTATTGTAGTTTGTTTCTATAGAGTTTTTCATTTTAGTTTTTATTTTCTCTTTAGCTCAAGTTATCATTCGCCTTCTCCTTTGTCCCTTTTATCCTGTTTATGACAAACTAATTTGAGGATACAAATTCCCTCTAAATATCAATTGTGTTGAATTCTATAATTTTTTTTTCTATTGCACAATTTTTATTGAGGGGGACATTCTTTTACTATTTCATCTTTACTATAGAAGAAATACAGACTTATGATGGTTCTACTTATGATTTTTCAGCTTTACAATGCCATGAAAGTGTCAAGCATTCAGTAGAAGCTGTACTTTGAATACGCATACAGCCATTGTTTTTCACTTTCAGTACAGTACTCAATAAATTATATGAGATATTCAACACTATATTGGTTTTATGTTAGATGATTTTGCCCAACTGCAGGCTGAGTGTTTTGAGCATGTTTAAGGTTCAGTAGGTTAGGTGTATTAAATATATTTTTGACTTAAGATATTTCAACTTAAAATGGGTTTAGTCGGACATAAATGTATCATAAGTTGAGGAGCATCTGTATATAATTTTAATATGTAATACTTTATTGCTATTGAGTTCTAAACTTTGTAGTTTTCATTGTGGAAATTAATTTTGTATGAGGTCGCACCCTGTCGTCCAGGCTAGAGTGCAGTGGTCATTCACAGGTTCATCATCATCTCGAATGACAGCCTCGAACTGCTGGGCTCAAGCGATTCTCCTGCCTCAGCCTCCCTTTTAGATGTGACTTTTTGTTGCTTCTTTCTAACTTTATTGCAACCTGGTGAACGAATGCAATTTGCACAATACCAGTTCTGGGAAAGGTGCTGAGGTTTCCTTGCTCACCTAGCACATAGTCAATTTCTCCAAATGCTACACATGAGCTTGAAAAAAAGTTTATTCTCTGTTGAGCATGGGGTCAAACCTCTCTATAAAAATGAGTTAAGGATATTCCAATGTGTTCTCCTGTCTTTAAAAATAGTCTCATTTGTTTTGTTTGCTCAGATTTTTTAAGCTAGTGAATCTTTTAATATATCCAGAATGTTTCTCTGCTTGCTTAGGCTGGGATGGAGGAACGGAGAGAGGCCAGAAATCTGTCCAGGACTGGGAAATTTTCACTTACCCTGGTTGTGCCTTGCCAGGGAAGAGCTCCCTTGCCTGTCTCAGAGTGTGGCGAGCACAGTGGCGGCAGCTATGTGGTGTGGTGTGGCAGGGTGCATTTCCCCTGGGTGGCGGGAGCCCACCTCTGTTGTTGTAGCTGAGATACTGCTTCTCTGCTTCCTGTTGGATCTTGTCAGTTGTCAAGATCCATCCGCCAGCGCTCCTGAGCAGGCTCACTGGAGTGGTGGCAGGAATGGGGCCTCCCTGCACGAGTTCCCGAGTCCCCGCTGAGCCGCTGCTGCTCTGATATGGAGGGTGTCTGGGGACCCCCACCCAGCAACATCCAGTGGGCTTTCCTCCTCCCCCCTGCCATGGCCCTCAGGGTTGGGGGGCAGCCCTGTCTCAGTGCCTCACCTCTGCTCTCCCAACAGCCTCACTTCACCTCTGCTCCTCCCTGAAGTTATGAGAGGTGATTCTGTGTGGTGCTAAGAATGTGGGTTTTTTGAAAGCAGGGATTTGAACAGATATTTGCACACCCATCTTCACAGCATTATTCACAGTAGTGAAAAGGAGGAAGCAACCCAAATGCCCATCGATGGATGAATGGATAAACAAAATGTGGTCTATACAGACAGTACTAAGCCTTAGAAAGGAAAGAACTTCTGACACATGCTCCAACATGGGTGGACCTTGAGGACATCATGCTAAGTGAAATAAACCAGTCATGAAAAGACAAATTCTGTATGATTCCACTTAACTTGAGCAACTAGAAGAGGCAGGTGCATGCAGAGAGAGTTGAACATGATCACCAGGAGTGGAGAGTTAGTGTTTAATGGGGACAAAGTTTCGGTTTGGGTTGATCACAAAGGTCCAGAGATGGATGATGATGATGATGGTTGCACAACAATGTGAATGTGCTTAATGCCCCTGAACTGTATGCTAAAAATGGTTAAAATGGAAAATTTTATGTTATGTGTATTTTACTACAATTGAAAAATAAAAAAAGAGCTTGGATTTTGGAGCCAGTCTGCCTGTTTCAAATCCTGCTTTCGCCATTAAATTGTGTGAGCTTGAGCATGTTACTAACCTTCCTGGTTCCTTGGTCCTCATCTGTAAAATGAGACCATGCATCTCTTCAAGCCTGGCGCGGGGAGTTCATAGGTAGTGTTCATGGAGCACGGTGTTGGTGAAGGCTGTTGCCCCCTTCCTGGGTGCTGCTGGGAAAAGGGGGGTGGGGAGTGGGATTTCAGTCTGCTGTGGAGAGCCGTGGCTGAGCATTTGCTGACCCCCAGCCCTCCCTAGGGGGTGCTTTCACACGCTTTCCCCGTCTCCTGCCTACCTGTCTTCCCTGCGCTGCTGGTTCCCTAACCTTCAATGACCTTGTCCTTCAAGACTCAGCTCAAGGGTCACCCCACCTGGGGCCCAACAGTGCCCTGTCCTGATGCTGTGTCCCTGCCCCTGAGAGCTCCACGAAGGTGTTTCTCCTCCTCCTGACACTTCAGTGCATCTGTCTGCTGGAGCGCCTGCTTCCTCACTGGATTCTCAGATGCTGGACAGGTGCTCGTTTGTGACTGACCCAGGCAGCAGCAAGCACCTTCACCTGGCCCTCCATCATAGCCGCCAGCCTGCTGTCCTGTCTGGAAGTCAGGCTGTGGTGCATCCGCCAGGCCTGCTGGGCTGCCTGCTGGCTGGGAACTGACCAGGAATGTCATATTTCCTGCTGCCTAACACCCTCCGGGCCACATACAGGTGACGCAGGTCAGCAGATGCAGTGGTTGGACACAGGGTGTCTTCTCTCTGGCCTCAGTTTTCCCATCTGTGAAATAAACAAAATGAGAGCATCATGCCTGACACAGTGTGCCCTGTGATGGTAAGTGATACCAAGGCCCACGTGAGCCAAGCACGCTCCTCCCAGGTTTGAGAGGGCGGGAGTTGCGTGTGTGCTCAGAGGGCAGCCCCGGCTCTCAGCAGTGCTGGACACCTTCCTGTCACAATTCTGGGGAGGAAAGGAGGAGGACACACTGCTCCTGTCTCTGAGTGGCCAAGGTGCAGGATGCCCTCCTGGTGAGCTCTGGCTCTTGGCCACGGAGGGACCCTGCCTTCCAGGCCTTCGTCACAGGCAGTTACACGCACTGGCCACGAGGTGGCAGTGCAGACAAGCGACTGCCCCAGGGAGGCGAGTGGGCTCTGGGGCACCCTCAACCTAGTCTCTGGCCCAGCCCTACAGGTGACAATGAGAGTAATAAAAATCGTTAGTCACGACAGTAATTGCTTATTTAGTGCTTATGCCCCCATGCCATGTTTTCTCTTATTTTACTTCCCCAATATTTGGAACCTTGTATTTTTGTAAAATTGTCATTTAAAAACACCCTGAGTAGGGCCGGGCGCGGTGGCTCACGCCTGTAATCCTAGCACTCTGGGAGGCCGAGGCGGGTGGATAGCTCAAGGTCAGGAGTTCGAAACCAGCCTGACCAAGAGCGAGACCCCGTCTCTAAAAAAAAAAAAAAAAAAAAACACCCTGAGTAGAGTTAAAATTACAGGTGCTCTTCAACTTACAATAGGGATACACCCCAATAAACCCATTGTAAGTTGAAAATACAAGTCAAAAGTGTATTTAATCCACCTAACCTACCAAACATCATAGCTTATCCTAACCTACCTCAAACGTGCTCAGAACACTTACATTAACCTACAGTTGGGCAAAATCATTGAACACAAAGCCCACTTTATAATGAAGGGTTGAATGTCTCATGTGATTCATTCAGCACTGCGCTGACAGTGCACAGCAGAGTGGCTGCGTGGGCATTCCAAGTATGGTGCTATGGGAAGGCTACTGCTCTCACCATCTTGAAGTAAAAAATTTTAAGTCAGACTATGGTAAGTTGGGGACTTGTCTGTACCAGAGACCTGAATTCTGTCACTCGGTAGTTGTGTGACTTTGGACACATCTTTGAGCCTGAAGGTCTTTTATATAGAACAAGCTTTTAAGCATAACTGTGTATGCATATATATGTGCATGCATGTGAGTGTGCACATATGTGTGTTTGCATGTACACATCTATGTGTGCACATGTCTGTGTGTGCATGTTTTCATGTGTTTGTGAGTCTGCCCATGCATGTGTGTGCACATGTGTCCAAGTGATCGTGTGTGTGCTTACATGTGTGTCGAGGCTCTGGCGGTGGAGTGGAGGAGTCGGGGACATGCTGGGATGGCAGCGGGCGTTTGCTGGCCAGGGCAGAAGCAGCACTCCGGACGCATCCTGGGGGTCGGGTTCCAGGGGTGTGAGGGTGGGAGAAAGGGGCACAGGGGACGGGCAAGGGCAATCCTACCCCTCAGGAGGTGGACAGGGCATGGTCAAGAAGATAGCGTGGTCAGAGAACCGAGGAGAAGCTGGAGGCATCAAGAAAGGCACAGGCCACCAAGAGAGCAGCGGGTCCAGGCGAGCCTGTCCCTTGGGCCGGAGGCTGCTGCACGCTGCGCCCCAGGGGGGAGTGGGTCTGGGCAAGTGGGAGCGTGACCGCAGTGGTGCTTCAGAAGCAAGAGTCAGACATTATTCTACCAGCAGGACTGGGACATTCCATTGAAAAAACAAAGTCACTCCTCATACTACACTTTAAAATTAATTCCACATGGGCTAAAACTTTAAATGTACGGGAGAAAAAACCCAAAACATAAACAAAAGAAAAGGCTTGTGAGCAGGTGGTTAATGTGGGGCGATGCGGGGAGCAGGAGTGGGGCGAAGATGGAGGGTGGAAAGGAGGCGGGGGCGGGGAGGGCAGGGCTGACCTTGACCTGCCCAGGACTGTGGCCTGAGGACCCTGGGGCTGGGCAGTCCCTCCTGCGCATTTTCTCAGGCCCGCATGGCTTTCCAAAGTTGCAGTCATGGAAAGGTCGGCTTCTAAGCAATGGGGACCTGTCCACTCAACAGCTCAGCGCTCAGACCTGACGCTGCCCTTGCTGCAGCTGCCCTGGCCACACAGCCAGGGTCCCGGGCGTCCTCCCCGGCTCCCGCCACTCTGCCCGCCTCTCCAGCTGAAGCTCCCTCGCTGTCCTCGCTGCGTTAGTTGGGGACCTTCCACGTGGATTCCTCTCAGGCCTCACACTGGGGGTAGCAGCGCTGTTGTTGCCCGGTCAGCAGAGGAGCCACTGGAGCTGGCAGAGGCTACGCAGGACCAAGGGTGTCGCTGCAACTGTCTTCCTCCTCTCCCAGCCCTTGCCCCCGGCCCACTTCCCCCGCAGATCTTAAAGAAGCCTCCTTGGTGCATCCAGGGGGTGCAACTGGCCGCATGGGGTTGGAGGAACTGAGCTGTCCAGGCTCCAGCTCTGGGAAGATGGGCCCTGCTGTCACCTTCTCCGTGGAGCCTGGTCCACGCCAAGGGAGTGGTGAGGGCTTGTTCAAGGCCTGTGTCCCAGTGATTTTAGACTCGGTGAGTCCTAGAGAGACTTGTTCTGTGAGCCCCACAGTACACTCAGAGCCCCTGGCCAGCACGTTGGCACAGGCACATGCACACGTGCACTGATCTCTGCCCGAGTCCCCCTCCCCTGCCTGGCTTGCCCATCCCTGCCCGCCCTTCAAGGCCTCACTCAAAAGCCACAATTTCTAGCCGTCTTGGGCCCTTCTTTTCTTTCCTTCCCTCTTAGAAGAAGTGAAGCTCTCCTTAGTCATGGAGCATTGATGGGCACCTAGTTTATGCCAGGCCCTGATGCGGTCCAGCTCTTGTGTCCTCAGGGCCCCTCAGTGAGTCCAGAGTGAGGTGACCTCGTCGTGCAGGTGAGGATGCAGACGTGGGGGCACAGGGCACCACAGGTGGGCCGGGGCCACTCTCAGGCTCCAGAGCTGAGCCCTCCCTGTTGTGTCAGGGTGAGCAGGACACGCAGGGGCCCAGAGAGGAAGCTGCCAGGTCAGTGAAGGACTCCCGGAGTCTCGGAGCAGGAGTGGAGAAGTGCACGGGTGGGCAGGAGCAAGGCCTGCCCCCAAGTGCCTCGGAGGTGACTGAGCTGCTCTGTGTCTGGGTATCCTCGTTCATCCCGGCACTTGTACATTTGTTCAACTAAACCTATTGAGAGACTCTTACATATATGTTTTCTCTCTGTGGTCAGTACTAGGAATACAGAGTTAGCTTCCTTGGGAGCGTTCATAGAAAGTATCCTTAGAGAAGAAACCAGGGGACATGGCTGTGGGACGTTGCATTGGGCGCCTCCCTTGGCCTTTCATTGGTTGGGTTAGTAGGAGTTATGTCTTGGGGTGCTGAGACTCCAAAGCATAGTTTCCCTCCTACAGGGCACTGGGCCTGTGGGAACCGCCTGTCTGCTCCTCCAAGAACTAGCCCAGCCATGGCTGCTGTCAGCTACTGGTGCTTTCTAGTGCTGGGCTCTGTGTTTAGTGCTTTTTGTGACTTTTCTTAATTTGTACCTCAAAACAACCCTATTATTATTCCCATTTCACAGATGAGCCCTCTCGAGGATAAGTAGATGCCCCACAGTCGCTTAGCTGGGAAGTGGCAGAGCCAATATCGACCTGGCCTACAGACCCGGTCACACACCTGCCCCATGCGAGCTCCTTGTGGGGGTTTCTATAGTCTCAAAGCCACTGTCCTGGCCAGCTACGTTGCAGACCAGCTAGAACTAGGATGGCAGAGCTGGAACCAGAGCCGGTTCCTGGGCAGGGTTCCTGGGGCCTGCGGTGCTGGGTGACAGGGCAGGCTCAGACACGCTGTCCCTGCAGCCTCGTCTAGGCACCCTCCGGACCTGTAAAATCAAGAAGGCCCATGACTTGGGGCTGCTGCCCCAGGACGTGTTCCAGGTGTTTTTACATGACTGCTAGGAAAGGCTGGTCCCCGCCCAGGCAGACAGCACCGCCCGCTGGCCCTGTGCTGTCCACAAGCCCAGATGGTGTGGCCCGAGGCTCCTCCAACCTCCTGCCTGCGGTCCAAACACAGGACTTCCCTCCTGCCGCTCTATCTGTCCCTGGTTGCCCTAGTTCTGCCACGTGCAAGCAGCAGCCCTTCCGGAAACCACATCCAACAGGGAGATTTGATTATGTCCTGGTGGTGCGACCTAGTTAATACAATCAGGAAGTTTTCTCAAGACTTCGGCTGCTTTGCTGGCAGCCGGGCCAGGCTCCTCACTTCTCTCCAGGCTGGAAGGGCCCAAGAGACCCTCCATTGACCAGCTGGGTGGTGGGTTCTGACAGGAGGAGCGGGAGCTGGCTCCAGGGTGCACCGCACTGGAGGGGCTTGCTGGTCAGCCCTCCTCCCTTGTTGGGGTAAGCTCCTTGGCTCTGCTTTTATTCAGAATTATCAAGGGCCTTCCTCTGTTTAGAAAAAACACTCAGCAATGAGGAGAATATTCCAGAAAGGGGCCGTTTTCCATCAAGATTAGACTGTTAATTGAAAATTTTAAGAGGAGAGGAGATTTGGGGAGAGTCTAGAAACTCTCTCCGTTAGGGTGATAAGCTGCCATCAGAACCTACGAGCTGTGTTTGACTCCAGGGGCCCCTCCCCAGGATTGCCCAGAGTGGGCTGTCAACAGACGCTGGGAGTTGGGTGGGAGCGGACAGGCCAGGCCAAACATTCCAGAAAACAGATACAAGGGGGCTGGGGCGACACCGCCCTTCCCCCAACTCCACCCAGGACTGACCTCCGAGGGGACTCAGCTTCAGGAAGCTTGAAAATGCAGGGATAGGCCTTTCAGGCAGAGGGGAGATGAGGCGTTTCCCCCTCAGGGTCTGGGGCCCAGTGGAGTTGAGAGTCTGAGTTCTTCCAGGAGGGAGGGCAATGCCGCAGGCAGGCTGCTCAGGTCAGAGCAATGACAAGACTTGGGGAGACGGGCCATGGGGCAGTGAGGTTGCTCCCCCCGCAGCAGGGTGCACTCCAGAGGACCCAAGAAGAACCCCTTTCGGTGTGCATCCTGGTGGCCAGGACACAGCCTGGTGGGCCCCTGTGCGCGCCTGTCCCAGGCGCCCCTCCACGTGGGGTCCTCCTGAGCTGGCTTCAGTGTGGCTGTGAGGGGGTGGCCTGGCCTGGACCCCTCACTCCCTGCACACTCTGGACAGCACCCTGTGGGTTTCTGTGAGCTGAGCGGACAGAAAGGAGATGCCCAGGAATGTTAGCTGTCTCCTGTGGGGCTTCCAGGATCCTGGGCTCTAGGCTGAGGTCCCAGGACAGATGCCATCTCCCTGGCTTCAGCAGAATGACCCACAACCTGCCCCACAGCCCCACCATCCAACCATACCAAGCAGCTGCCGGAGAACATGGCAGGGGCTTCAGAAACCTTGAGGGATGATGGCCAGGACGGTGATGCTGGCACAGCCAGGCCATCACTGATTTCCACCCACCTGCTCCTCCTTCTAGACTGCCCACACAGCTTCTCTCAGTTTCCTACTTGAAGCTTTGGAGAGCCCAGGCTGGAAGAAGAGGTGGGATGTTTGCTGTCTCTGTGGTTAAGATGTAACCCAGGCAATTAGAATAGAGACAACCTCCTTCACCACGGTGGGCTGCTGCAAGCCAGGAGCCTCCATGCCCTCCAATCCCAACACGATCTTGCTGCTTCCACTCCATCACCCTGGGTGACTCTGGAGGAAACGGGGCTCCAGGAGGATCAGGTGACTATCCTAGGTGCCACATGTGACCCCAGTGACCTGTCCCAGGCAACCTGACCCCGGTTACAGATAATTTGGGCACCCTGTCCATGGGCTGAGCTGTGAGAGGACAGAGGTGTCAGTGCGGGGCATGATGCCAGTCCCATGTTATGCCACTGCTGCCGCCGACAGCTCCCAGAGACAGCTCCCAGAGACAGCTCCCAGGGCTGACAGCTCCCAGAGACAGCTCCCAGAGACAGCTCCCAGAGACAGCTTCCAGGGCTGACAGCCCTCCTTTCTGCTGCCTGCCTCAGTCCTTGGCCATGTGACAGCAAGGTCTTTTTTGCCCTCGTAGCAACCAGGACCTCACCATGAGTGGCAGGTACCCCCCCTGCCCCCGCCCCACACCTCCTGGCTGAGGAGCCAGAGCACTGCTTGCAGCTCTTGTCATTCTGTGCCTCCCTCATGTTCATACTCATCCTCGGATGAAGACCAAGGTGGTGTCAGGGAACAAGGGGCTGTGGCCATGACAGCCACCCTCTTCTGACAATGTCCACATTTGGAATAGTTCAGAAGGTGACCTGCCTTGATTACATTGTTCTGGCAAGTGTTTACAGCTCTTGCAACAGCTCTCGACCAGGGAAATAACCGAATAGCACATGGAGAGTGGAGAACAGCCTTTATTCCATCAGCACACTCTGCTGACTTCTGATCTTCTGACCCGCCTCCCTTGTTCTCCTCCAGTTTTTATACCTTTGGTAGGACTCAAAAAATTGTCCAATCAGCAACAAGCTTCAACATCCAATCAGCAATGATTGTTAACATCCAATCAGCAACAAACTTTAACATCCAATCAGGATTGCGCAAGCAGCGCGGCCCTGGAGGGGCCTGGAGCGCTGAAGCGGGACCCAGAGCAGGAGCGGCAGGGAGGCGGCGAGCGGCCGCACTTTCCCTGTCATTCCCCGCTTTTGATGCCCTTATCACTTTATACAGAGGTTCAGAGGCATCAACCTCTCTATGAATCTAACAACTGCACTGGGCAAGCAGGGTCCCATGGTTACCATCAGAAGGATCTTTTAGCCCTTTGACTTTGGTAGTTACAATTCCTGATTGGTTTACATAGTAACAGCATTCTTCCCCCAGTGAACCCCAAGCAAGAACAACACAGAGGCCCCCCATGTAGACCCAGAAAAGGATTACCAAGAAACAAGTTAGTCCAGTCTCTTGGGGCAGAAGCCCCATGGCCAATTCCCATAAGAGTCCAGACCAGTGGTCCCATTCAGTCCTTGGCTTCCAGCCAGATTCAGGGGCAATCCGTATACATTGTCCCTTTTGTCTTGGGCATACCTCAGGGCTTGGGTGAGCACCCATAACTCTGCCCTCTGGGCTGACCATCCCTGAGGCAGAGGGGCTGACCTGATGACTTCGCTCTCTGTGGTGTCTGTGCAGCCAGCCAACCGTTTGCCATCCTGGATGTAGCTGCTGCCGTCCGTGTAGAGCTCCAGGTCAGGCACCGGCAATGGACTATCTTTCAAGTCTGGCCGGCTTGCATAGACCTCCTCCACGGCCTCGGCACAGTCATGGTCCGGGGGCCCTGGCCCGGTAGGAAGGAAGGTGGCAGGGTTTAAGGTCTGCACAGTCTCGATGGTGACTCGTGGGTTTTCACACAGCAGTCTCTGGTACTGCGCCAGCCGACCACTAGAAAGCCATCGATGCCCCGATGTGTTCATCAAAGCCAGTACTGCATGTGGGACCTGCACACGGATGTTTTGCCCAAGCGTAAGCTTGTCCGCCTCCTCAATTAGCAAGACGGTCGCTGCCAGTGCTCGCAGGCAAGGCAGCCATCCCGACGCT